>MJHO01000215.1:0-110858 GCA_002076135.1 Xerophyta viscosa | reverse complement strand
TTCTGGACTTAGGTTTATAAGACATTAGGTCTCATTATCATGATCAACTATCATGATCCTAATTCTGTTGCCTTAGTCCATGGGGTTTATCACATACATTCATAAAACATATAAACATGACGATGCGATAAATAAACAAATAACCATAATCAAGTAAATCAAAAGAGTTTATTACAAGATATGTTCGCCAAAATATCCAATATTATTGGCTTTTAGGACATTTATTCTTTCACTTTCTCACAAAGAAAAAGAGGGTAACTGCAAACGGGGTGACAGTAAACCACATTTATGACAGAGATTATGAAGATCGTTCGTTATTGGAAAAGGCGCAGTTTGTGCGGCATAACAGTGAACACAATTGCCTCCACCAATGAGCAAGAGATTCACACGTGATCAGCGGAGCGACCGCTGCGTCGGGGACAGCTACGTGGAAATCCACTTTATCACGCGTCAAAGGAGAAAACAAAAATGAGGAGATCAATTTTGCTCAGGCCGATATAGACAAAGACAAGTTAGGGGAGAATGGTTTGCTGTCGAAACGCCTTTGCACGGCTGGAATGGGAGAATGCTAAATCGGAATCCAAAAGGATACAAAAAGCCCAAGGTTTTAAAACCGGGCCGGTGGCCGAACCGGCGGAGCCACCGGTTCCGGTTCAACCGGTTGAACCGGCCGGTTGGACCGGTTTCTACAGTATTACCTTCCAGCACTCGTCACCCAGCAAAACTTAATAGTCAACATATAAATATTCAAATTCTCATCAGCTAGCAACACTTATCAACCAAACAAAGGGAACTTTAGCTATGACTATGAGCCTATGACCAAACTAAATAACCAGCAAGGTGGAACCTCGCAACTAGATTATATAAGATAGACTGAAACTACCAACAACAATAAAGTGATAAACCAAGCGAATCAATACAATCACTATATTAATATGACTATTGATAACAAGAAACAACGAGCACTGCAATTAAACACTTCAAACCACTTAAATCAAGCGGCAGAGAAGATGATGGGTTGGAAGTGGGAGATGGTGATGGAAGCGGCTTTTGCTTCAACTTTCCTTTGCGGGGGAGAAAACCTTGGTCGGAGAAGAAGGCCAGTTGTGTGGCGACGATCTGCGACGTGAAGCGAGCGCGGCGACGAAGCGAGCAGCGGAGGGCGGGGGCAGTCTAGGGTGAGCGGGGGTCACTGGCCACTGGTCAAAGTGAGACACTGAGACTCCATACTCGTTTTCGACGCGTCGTCCACGCGTTTGTTTTAATTAAAACAGGAAATCTGGCTAAAAGAAACCAAACAAAAAGGAAAACCGGCCCAAAAAAAAACCAAACAAAAAGGAAATCCGGCCCAAAAAAATGAAAATCCGGCCCAAAACAGAAAGTCCGGTTCAATACGGTTATTTCAGGTTTACCGGTTTTGGCGGTTCAACCGGTTTAAGACTAGTTTTCTGCATAGCCTATTTTAGGTGCAAACCGGACCGGACCAAGAGCCAGTTCACGGTTGAACCGGTTGAACGGGCCGGTCCGGTCCGGGTTTGACAACCATGAAAAAGCCACAAACAATTGCAAAGAGAGAACACTATATCTGAAAGTGGTAAAGGAACAATTTGAAACACTTGGGCAAAGGTCTTCCAAACTGAAGAGTTTATGACGGAGTCACGATTGGACCGAGTTGCTGGACCTTGCTAGGCGATCCAAGAGTTGTTATAGTTAAAGAACATATGGATTTAGCTTTCCTTATTATGTGTATTTAGTTGCTAAATTAGAAGAAAAAAAATTAGGGTTAGGAGCGGCGGATTCTTGCACATATATAAAGAATCCAATCCTAGATCCTAGAGATATCTTGTACTCGGCTATCTCACCACGGACATATTGAAAAGAGCGTTTTCACCTTCCGTAGACGTAGGTATCTTCACCGAACCACGTAAATCTCTGTGGATTTTGTAATTATTTTCCGTCCATCTTTACGATGTTGTGAGTCTGATTCCCTAAATTACCAAATCCCATCCATCACCTTCAACATCTCAGCCTCCGTCAAAAATCACATAAAATGTGCTTTCAGGTGTGACAAGAATTTTTGAAAGCGAGAGTGGAAGGTGGCGAAATCAAGCTAAGCAGTAGATATTGGTAGGAGAATTGATCGATTAGGATGAAGAAATAAGGGAGAAGACGGAAGGACGTCTGAAGGGGCATGACAGTGGTTGTTCTTTCCAGTTAAGTTGTTCTATAAAACCAACGTTTATCTAGCAGTTTCGAAAGGGAGCACTTCAGATATTTCACATGTCAAAGTGGTCCCTCAAGTATGATACATGATTTACACAAAGTTTGATTTGTCTTGGTCTGGTTTTGCAAAATGTCTATCTTCTTTTCTTTCTTTATTAATTTAAAAAAAATGCTGATATAATAAGCTATTGCGCCAATGGACAGTTTGCCGCATTGCAGAGAACCTAAGAATAATTTGAGCATGTGAAACAAGAAAAAAATATAAAAGTATCATTGGAAGAATTAATGAAGTTATTTTGGTTCTCTTTTTTTTTTTTTTTTTTGTGCTGTAAATTATGGGTCTGTCATGATGGTACACTATATCTACGCAATACAGCACCGCTGATGTACCTCCTCCGGGCTTCATCCTGCTGTTCCATTCTCATACTTCCAACATTCTATCAGAACGCTTGCCACTTGCACTCCCTACAAATCAACTTTTGTCTTTGTGATCCCAACTATCAAGTTGTTCGGCTTCTTATAGACATATATCATTCCACACTAGTGATTTAGCAATTTGTTGAGAGATACCGTAATTGCTTCGTTCTCCAATCGAGAACCTATAAAAGACTCCAACTAAAAAATTAGTTTACACAATAATAACCTGAATTGGTAAGCGAACATTGCTCATGATGTTCGCCCATTACCGAGACTTCCCTGGTTGTCTTATTAAAAATAAAAATTGATAAACAAAAACCTCTCATTACCTTTATCAAAACAAATACAAATATCCAAAATACAAACTCTTACTAATAAGATCGCTACTTTGTACACCACAATGCTCAATTAAATCGAACCTTCCCTTATAGTTCAACAAGATGATACCATTTTCTGCCCATGATTTTCTTAAGTCAAATCCAACATCAGTTATCTCCTAACTGATGCCTTAAAGAATCCTTCTCTTTGCGCGACCAAATCACTTTTAAGTAACCCTATGATCTTGCCATCTTGACCCCTCACCAATTTTTTCCCTGATTAGTTATATCCTATCATTAATCTTATTCCGCAGATCGACCATATTGTTCATTTTATCACACAGAACAGAAATTGATATTTCAAAACCAAACATCCCGACTTATAAGGCATTGCCAATCAATATCGAATAAGAAGATGAGAGTTAACACGCCATGGAAACAGTAAAGCAACATCCAGTAGTGGTTTCATAATTAAGCAGCATAAATTATGACAGAAATGCTAGTTTTTTGCAGCCCTCCAAGCAGCTCTCCAAATGAGGGTGCCCAAATACCAATCTAAAACAGTTGTGTTTTACCAAGGGCTAGACTTTCTGAATGACAACAGAATTGGCGAGACCTGCTTGTTCAATGGTCTGAGTCAAATCAGTGAGCTGCTTGGGCGGAAAACCAACAGTCTGCAGCTGATAGGTTCTAGCCGCTCCAGGCCTTGATGCATCAATAAACGCCCGAATGTCAGCAATTGTATGGTGATGGTTGAAGTGAGCAACCATGCGAGTACCGTCTGCCAGTCTCAGTTGTATTGATGTCGTTGGCAAAGCAGGATCCACAAAAAGACCAACAGTTGGGGTGGGAGCAGCCATAGGTGCAGCGTTCTCAGAAGCCTGAGAATTCGATGATGATGATCCACTACCCAGAGTTCTTCCAACACCCTGGAATGCAGCTTGACGTTTCACAGGTTCCTACATGTAAAACAATGATGATAATGCTCGCTAATCTAGTTAATACAGTATCAATACTAACAGAACACTGTTAATTTTACAACACTCACAGGATATTTTTCTTCCTTCCTCATGAGATTAACATGAACTGCAGTCCTCCTATCCGCTGGTGCAAGCTCTTTCGGGCACTCTGATTTCTGGATGCTCTGCATGGAAGGATGAGAGGGAAGAAGTTATGGCAGGAGAAAAAAATTGCAAGATAAGGAACGCTAAGATGTCTTATGATGCAGCAAATACACTCTTTACATGAAGACAACAGATTAGGTACTTCCAAAAAAGATTTTGTGTCGAGCCAACCCGAGTTTTCATAAACTCGTATCCCTGCACGTGCCAACGGTACCGATCATACGGTGCCGATATAGATTCATTTGTTAATTTTTAAAATAAAAATAAAATTTGAAATTAATTTTAAATTCAATATATAAGATTTTCGTCATATTCCGTGCCAGTTCATGCCATGCCAACAACTGCCGAAACATACACGTAATGCCAGGCACAGATTGGTTTGTGTCGACGGGCACCTAAAATCATGCTTCAAATTACATAGAAGATGTATGGAATGACAGTGTTCAAACTCCTTGACAAAAGACATGAGAAATAAGTAGAGAGGTGGCCTGCTCATTTAGCGTCATGGCAGATTGCACTAACAAAATCAAAACTCTCTGAGTCAACATAAAGACATATAAAGATGAAGCGAAATTCAACTCAGCAAAGTAAAATCAGAATAGCAAACGAAACCAATCCCAATACGAACTACCCAATCCGTATCAGAGTCAGCTTCATGCAAAAATGATGACATCGGAATCATTCTCCACTCAAAACCATCAACTCCAGCATGTGAGGAAGACTAAAAATCATATGAATCGTAGCAGCATCTACATTGTTAAATGCAGGTTTCACATAGAGCAACATTTGCTACCTCCAAGAAAGCTGCGTTTTCGGGATCATCAAAGCTCCTCAATGGACCATCATTGATTGAGAAGCCATTACTCCAGAAATAGATGTTGTGAACAATATTCTCTGGCTGTTGTGGTGCAGTTTCTACCGTGTCACCAGTGAGAGTCCTCCCAGTGCCAATAAAGCTTCTGGAGCTGGAAGGTGCATGAGGCTCGAAAGGGCCCTCCATAGCACCCATCCGTCTTGCACGATCAAATATTGCATCAACATCATGATTACCTCTAGTAGGGTCTTGTACGAGCATTCCACTGCAAATATATTATTGGTGAATACACTTGAAAAAAAGATAAAGGAGTGGCATTATTCATCAAGGGTCCCTAATGGTCCTGATACATCTGTCCACATCTTGCACAATTTAAATTCTAACAGGACCATTAGGCACTCCTGATTGGTGACCTAAAAACAAAATTTTGAATGCGGAAGTACACTTTCACCACAAAATTGGACATATAGATGATATTTCATAACCGTAGTGCTAACATGAAACATAGCTCATGAAAAAAAAAACAAAAACAAAACAAAACAAAAGAAAAAAGTTAATAAAGATGACAACAACAATGGATGCTTTAGGTAGATTCAGTGTGCTACTACTTAGCCGCTAACTGAGTAAGCACAACTCTAAAAAGAAGACACCCATGTGTGCTTGGGTATGGGTGTGAATGAATAATAATATCACTCAATTCTTCTTCACATCTTCATTTTTTTTTAAATGTTTACACCAAAATGCAGGTAGAATTTAATCGAATTAAGTTCCATTACATTTTAAATAAAGTTGACATTTAATGTGAAAATGACAATAGTGTTATGACCTGCTTCAAGCTAGTTGAAAAAATTCTAATCACCAAGTCCCCCTCTCATGGCTCATGGGACAATAAACCAAAGGAGAGACATTGCAACTCGCCTGTTAAGTTGGACATAAGAACTTTCCCAACTATACCTACTTTGTTTTATGACGTTTGACAATGACATTTATCTTGTAGGACACATTCCATATCATTTCAATGAATTTGTCAAGTCTGATGTTGAATGAACCAATGGATTGGAACGTTAGTTTATATGCAGAATAAAACGTCAACTAATTCCCCATGACACATGTCATAACCACCTTTTATGCAATCAAAAGCATCAAATGCTTAATCACAGAACATTTAAACAAAATATATGGCGAACCCCTACTACACAGTTTCATCTTGCTTCATTATCAGTCTCCTCATTTTCTAACTCTCTGTGATCATCTCTCACATGCCTGTTAATTTTCACTTCGTGTTCGTAAGATGATTCTTGTTAATCATTATATTTATAATAGCACCATCTCTTGAAATGCCCTCGAGGCTTTTCTTACCTAAAGCAGTTACATAATCACTGGAATGAGCAGGTATTAGATGGATCTGAATAAATACCTCCCGGAACTTCAAAGTGTCCAAAGATATAAAAAGCTGTTTTTCATGAAGGAAGGTACTTCATATTCACCACTTGATTTTTACTTTGTCCCACACAATACCATATTACTTGTAGATCCTTGATCAAGCAATTAAGCAAACGTCATTACAAATCTCTTAAAAAAAAATTTCTCTCCCAAGGTGTATTCAAGCTACCATATGTAGTTAAAGCAAGCACCTACGGTTCCATCTCCAAACAAGTTAAATGGTAACTACTTCCATCAAATGGTTACTACTTCCATTAATATTATGCAAGTCTAAAAACTGTGTATATGCATGTATTCATAATCTTCACAGATTTGGAAACATTTGCGCAGAATGATTTATCGGACTAGTTCTGACATTATAATCCACAAGACACTCTTACAGCCTTCTCACGTGGCCTATCCCCAATCAGCACTTTTTGTGGCCTATTTTTTCATTAACTTCTTTCCTATTTTTTCTTACCTCTAAATTACTCTCGTTTATCTCTTTTTCATTTTTACTTTTACTCACTTTTATATTTTTATTTCAACTTGGCGTGGAAAGCCGGCCTCTATTCTGCTATTTGGTTCTAGTTTAATTTTTTTTTCTTTCTTTTAACACTTGTATAATTTATTATTAATTGCAGGTCATTTAACTAATTACATCCTTGAATTCAAAAGCTAATATAGAGCAAAAGTCCACACATTAAATTTTAATAAAACATAATTTTGGGAATAAAAGTTTGATTTTATCAACTAATCGTGATTTTCTTTAATCTAGCTATGAAGAGATAGGCTTCAAACGATATCAATTTAGGAGCAAAAGTTGCTAACAAATAGAACATTAACATTCTGTCAATTTTAGGCAAAAACAAATGAAAAAAGATACGTTATAAACAGTGGCAAAAAATATAAATTGCTACATAGAGACGGTAAGTGACGATGTAAGAGAAAGGAATGACCTCTTCTCGCCACCAGTATAGTATTCCTGTGGCTCATCGGAGTCGTCATCAGAGCCAGGGCTAGCGCGGCGGTTGAGATCAGCTAGGGTTCGTATAGTGGGGCGACTACCAGAGGGTCTGGCAGGCTTCTTGGAGTTGGATGACGAGCTCATGATGCCACGGGACCGACCAGTGGCTCGCTGCGGAGGCGAGGGAGGAGACCGGCGGCGCAATTCGACAGGCGGGACGTAGTCCTCGTCCCCGTGATCGTCCTCCTCTTCTTCTTCTTCTTCTTGTTCTTCTTGGCCTCTAACAGATGCGATGGGGGCGGCTGCGGCGGGGGAGTTAGGGTTGGAGTTGTTGTCGTAGAAGGAGTGGATGGCGGCGTCGAGGGACCAGTTATAGCTCTCAAGGAAGAAGATGGCTTCCGCGCGGGTGGCGGAGGTCACGCCGACGAAGGAATCAACGAGGGATTCCTGATCTGGGTTTGCGCTGCCGTCCATCGCCGAGAACCCTGACCCTGTATATATAGAGAGACAGAGACTAATTCTATTAGATGAGATCGAGGGAGGGGTCGCAAAAGCAACAATGACAACCACCACCGATATTTTTATGTTTTCGTGCATGTTAAGGCTCTCGAAATTCTATTACATACAGTTTTGAGATTTTTTTTTAATTTAAAATTATTTAAAATAAATTAATTTTAAAATTTTTTAAAAATAAAACCCAGTCGCCAGTCTAACTGGCGAGTGGGTGCCACGGTGGCAGCGCGTATCTATGCGCTGCCAGCGTGGCAACTCTCGCCAGTTAAACTGGCGAGAGCCCCTCGCCAGTCTAACAGGCGAGAGCGCTCTCGCCAGTCTAACTGGCAGTAGAGCGCTCTCGCCAGTCTAACTGGCGAGAGTAGGTCAAGTTAAGGGTTTGGCACTCTCAAACAATAGGTCTCAGATTCTAATTCCTGCACCTCCACAATATTCTTATTATTGTTTTCTTTCTTGTCATCAATTATTTTTAAATTCAAATTTTTTTGTATTTTATATTTTAAAATTTCATATTTTGTAAGTTTGACACACCAAAAGATATTAATATTAACTTATAATTTTAATTTTAAATATCAAACTTTATAATTAATTTCAACTTTTTAAAATTTTCAAATTTTCAAATACATCAATTTAAAAAAAAAAATTTTTTAGTATTTTAAATATTTTGAAATTTAAGAAGTTTGAAAATTAAATTAATCTTAAATTAAATACTGCTCTCTATGGAAAAAAACAAAATTAAATTTCTCAAATTGCACATTCAAAATAGTGGGATTTGGTATATTTTTAAAAATTTAAAAATTGAGGTTTAAATTTAACTTTGAATAGATTTAAATATTATTTTAAAATTAAATCCTACATATGTGATTAAATAAAACAATATTTTTTTTTTGAAATTAAAATCTCAAATATAAAATTAAAAAATATTAATTTTTTCAAATTTAAAAATTATTAAATTTTCAAATTTCAAATATTTTTAATATTATAAGTTAAATATTAATATCTAAAAAAATATTGAGTGTTGAAAATCAAACTTAACAAATATAAAATTTTAAAAAATAAAAATTTATGCAAAAAAAATTTGAATTTAAAAAATAATTTGATGACAAGAAAGAAAGCCAAATATAAAAGAATAAAATATTGTGGTGGTGAGGGGATTAGAACCTGAGACCTATTGTTTGAGAGTGCCAAAGCCCTTACCACTTGACTACTCTCGCCAGTTAGACTGGCGAGAGTGCTCTCGCCTCTTAAACTGGCGAGAGCCCTCTCGCCAGTTTAACTGGCGAGAGTTGCCACGCTGGCAGCGCATAGAGACGCGCTGCCACCGTGGCACCCACTCGCCACTTAGACTGGCGACTGGGTTTCATTTTTAAAAAATTTTAAAATTAATTTTATTTTCGTATTTTTTATTTTAAATAATTTTAAATTAAAAAAAAATTCCAGTTTTGACATTGATATTTTACAGACATATTCGGAGGCGTATCGAATATATCAGAAATATATCCAAAAAATAAAAATGCCAGAAAAAAACATTGTGCACACTTGTCCAATTTAAAAGAAAAAAATTGAGATAAATGAAATAATATACAATAGTGACAGTAAGTAGTGGTAAATAATATATATATATATATATATATATATATATATATATATATATATATATATATATAATGAAACTCTTATTTAACTTTAGAAAAATACTTGTTCCAGCTTCCCCCTTTTCTCTTTAAAGTTGATCGTCACCCTGCTACGATAGTGCAGTTAGCGTTTTTCACTAATCCATTTGTTTGGGGGTGATACACCGATCAAAATCGGTGTTCGATGTTATATTTGTTGGCATGACTCGAGTTGGGTCCGAGTCAAACAAGCATCTATTGGGTGCGGTAACCGTCTTGCTGTTTACGGTAACCGCCGGGTAGTTTCGGTAACCACCCGCCCATTCTATAAATACATATTGATAGACACGTAGAGGCCACGGAGTACATTCATAATATTCTTGGGAACTTGGAGAATGAACTAGTGAGTGTCTCTGGTAGTCACCCACGCCGCCGGAGAGATCGCCGGAGCATCGCCGGAGTACGGGAGTGAGTACAAGGAGATCAACATTTCCGCACCGAATCGAGGTATTCCGATAGACTTCGATCTCTAAATCCAAGCATGCTATGATTCCTAATTTATCTTCAATATCTTTCGCATTGCTCCACGAAAATGGTGCTTTTGAATTGATTGTCATTGTTTGTGATAAGTATCCGAGGGAGTCCATACCTACAAATAATATATTTCCAAAAAAAAATTTCAATAATTATTACCTGTTATCGCGGTTAGCGGCTCAGCTATCCACTTAGAGAAGTACTCGATCGCTACTATTATGAATTTGCGGCCTTAAGTTGTAGTTGGTAGTGTGTGATATTGGCGTACGGCTAGGATCCACTATGGATATATGATCCACTGGGGGGTAGATGTGTGATATTGGAGTACCTTTGGCAGGCCTCATATTTCTGCACCAGCTCCTCGCTATCTTTTCTGATCGAGAGTCAGTAGTACCCTTGTAGTATGGTTTTTACCGCTAGCGTTCGACCGCTAACGTGCATACCATAATCTCCACTATGTATTTCATACAAGATTTTCACTCCCTACTGGAGTGTAACGCATTTCAATAGGGATCGGGCATATACCCGCTTGTATAGCCGGCCTCTAATGATCAAAAATCGTATAGCGCGCGTATGCAATTTCTCTGCTTCTCGCTTGTCTTCCTGTACGATCCCCTAGCTCGGAAATTAAGTTATCGGGGTCATCCAGGTCTCTAGGATTTCCACTATATACATGATACCCGCTGATCCCTCTAGACCAGAGTGTCCACGTATAGACAGGAGCGTTTGACTTCTTCTAAGAAAATCTTTTGATGGGTGAACTTTCATTCAGAAGTTGCTAATTTTGATAGTGCATTTGCCAAAACATTTTTTGATCTTGGGATTCGTTGTATGGTAAATATATCAAACCTTTTGATGATCGCCCATGTCATGTTTAGATATCTCATCTTGCTGAGGTCTTTCACTTCGTAGATTCCCACTATCTGATTCACTACTAATTCAAAATTTGTCCTTGCTTCCAGGGTCCTGACGCCTAATTTCTCTGTGATTCTCATTCTGGCAATCAGAGCTTCATACTCTGCTGCGTTGTTCGTAGCATGGAATTTGAATCTTAGAGTGTAATCCAGACGCGCTCCTCCTGGGCTGGTTAAGATCAATCCTGCTCCATTCGCGGTTGCTATGGAAGATCCGTCCGTATATAGATGCCATGCTACAGGCGTCAGCGTTTTTCCTGAGATGGTTGTTGATAGCTTTGCCTCCGTTGTGCTTGTTTGGGGAGAGTCAGAGATCAACGCTATCGTTTTCGCTAAGAAATTTGTTAGCACCTGCGCTTGATAGTAGCTCTAGGTGAATATTGTATGTCATGTTCAGACAGCTCAATTGCCTATTTGACTAGGCTGCCAGAGACCTCCAGTTTAGATAGAATATGCTTCAAAGGTGATTAGTTAGTACCTGATGGTATAACCTTGGAAATAGGGTCGAAGTCTTTGTGCCGAGAACACGAGAGCTAATACTAGTTTTTTCACACTCCAATATCGTCTTTCAGCGTCTCGTAAGATTTTGCTGATGTAAAAAACTGGTAGGTCTGCTCCGGCAGAATGTCGGACTAAAACTGAGCTCACCGCCTCTTGGATGACCGCTAGATATAGATACAAGTTCTCCCCTGCTTCTGGGCTAGAAAGTACTTGGGGAGTTGTGAGGAATTTTTTTTATATTCTTGAAAGCTATTTGATAATCTTCATTCCATATGAAAGTTCTACTGGTGGTACCTAGCCACCATATCTCTGCCGCTTTCTTTTTGAAGGTGGAAATGAACGGTTTACACCGATCTCCCAACTTTGATACTGGTGAGGGGGTATGTCCAAAGCCATTATTCTTCCTTCTAATCTTTACGCCTCTTAGATATTGGTGGGATGGGTTATGTCCAAGATAGCCGATACTTTTTTGGGGTTAGTTTCTATTCATCTGCTAAAGACCATGAAGCCGAAGAATTTACCTGAAGAGACTCTGAACTAACACTTCTATGGATTTAGACGTAAGCCTGCCTTTAGCATCAGGTCGAACTTCTCTGCATATCATGAAGATAATTCTCTTTCTTCCAACTTTTGACCAGCAAATCGTAAAAATATGCCTCTATAGTTTACCCTAATTCATTTCTGAAGATGATATCCATAGCCCTCTGGAAGGTGGCTTAAGCGTTCTTCAGACCGGAGGGCATGTCTTATAGTAATAAGTGCCCTCCTTAGTGACAAAAGCGATATTTGGTGCATCCTTTCATTCATTTTGATTTGATTATACCCGCTATAAGCATCTAAAATGATAACCGTTCATACCTACAAGTAGAATCCACCAGGTAACTAATGCGCGGCAAAAAATATATTCTTTGGGTAGTATTTATTAAGATCAGTAAAACCTACACACATCCAGTAAACTGGCTTAGCTAACCAGTCGGTAAACTGGACTTCTTCAATAAATCCAGCATTGAGCAGCTTCTATACCTCCGCCTTTGCTGCAATCTTCTTCTCCTCCGAGTAGCTCCGCAGTGGCTGCCTGATAGGTCGAACGCTGGGCGAGAGTCGTAGTTTATGTGTCGCGATCTTTGGGTCCACTCCAACCATGTCAGAGGCTTCCCAGGTGAACACCTTTGCGTTCTCCTGTAGGTATTCCAACAATTGTGCTCATTCCTCCTCTCGTAGCGTGGATCCTACTTGGACCGTTCTTCCCAGTTCCTTTGTATTTAAGGACAGCTTCATCATCTCTTCCACTAGTGCACTCCACAGGTCCAGACGGTCTCTGGGATCAATCTCGACGTTGGCTATTATCTGGATTTTTTGTTCTTCATACCAAAGACGAAGCACCTCCTTGCAGCTTGCTGGTTTCCCTTGGCTTCTCCGATACCGCTCTGTGTGGAAAACTTCGTCTTCTGATGGTAGGTGATCTACATCTCTCAATCATGGATTGTTGGCAGGCTCAAAATGACGTTGTAAGGTGAGCTCGCTTCTACAACAACAAATGATACATGGATGGTCCACTGTCTGAAAAATTCGCCGTTCGTGACCCACAACAGCATCACTCCTTTGGGAGTTAAAGATTCTCCTGAGAAACCGATTAACGGGATGTTGCAGGCCTCCAAAAAGTTGGTCAACAGCCCCATGGCTGAGAATGCATCCCAGAACAGTTTGTCTACAGTGCTGCCTCCGTCAACCAAGGCACGTTCGACTTGCCCGTCTGCCATTATTACAGAGATAAGTAACGCATCTTTGTGGGGTAGAGAAATATCTATTAAATCTTCTGGGCCGAAGAAAATTTTGGCCTCAGCGAGGTCTTCCATTCTTTTTTATTTTTTGCTCATATCTGGCAAATTTTCCTGCCAAATGCTTTCTTTTCCCTCTTGCTCATATCTGTATTGGAGGGACCACTCAGAATGCAGTGTGACTCTCCGTACCGCTATTAATGGTTGAGGGGAGCGCTCCTCTTTTGTGATTCGCCTCTCCTTCTCTGATTGCTTTTGTCCTTCTCGGTTAGGATAACGTTGCCTCCTAACATCATCTACTCACTTAGGTGATCTCCTTAGGCTCCTTGTACGTTGTCTCCTGGGGCTACAAGACCTCCATCTCGGGGGTTCCGCGATGTCTTTCGGGAGTGGCATGGAAATACAAAGGATGATCCAGGAAAGCTTCATTATGCCGAATGCCGGTCTAGTGCATAACTACAAGGCCACACTGTTCTTATTATCGGGAAGCTTCGTTATGCCGAGATAGTACCAATAATTTCCCTTAATAATGGGATTATTGGTTAATTATGATTGTTGGAATGTCGCAATTTTGAATATTATTGTGAATGGCTTGTAACTGGAGTACTCCATTGTGACATAGCAACCCCGGTGACTCCACCTCGTACTACATAAATGGTAATTTAGAACTATGAATTCAATTCCCACAATACATTATGAGTTGATGATACATGAAAGGAATTGCATGTGATGCACGCTTAAGATATGTGTGGATTTTTTATTTCATATTATTTTAAATAATTATTATAAATATAATATCAAATTTACGAAAATAAAATCCAATCGCCATTCTAAAAATTTACAAAAATAAAATCCGCTCACCATTCAGATGCCACCGTGACGAGTGGCCGTATAGAGCTACAGTGACAATCTCGCCAATTAAAAAACGAGAACCATTCTCACCGTTCTAAAAGACGAGATCCAGTCATGCATTATAAACTACTATGGAGATACGAAGTGCAGAGTTATGAAGTGCGGAGATACAACCATACAAAGTGCAGAGATATGAAATGCGGAGACACGACCATATAAACTGCAGAGATATGAAGTGCAGCGTTAAAACAGAACATTAGAGAAGATTTCATTAAGGTTCAAAGACCATTTAGATATTTTAGCTTCTTTATCGAATAATAAAAATTCAATCTGACAAAAGCTGTTCAGGATGTAAAACAACTCGAAAATAAGATAAGTGAAATTTGATGCATCAAATGCAACCATAAGACTCTTCGCATGCTGCCGTACAAGACACGTAAGTAACTAGCAACATCCACTGACATTTGCAAACAGAGCAAGACTAAGCACAAAAACAAAGGTGGGAGGACAAACAAAATAATAAAAAAAAAAACGCTAAGATCACCCCAAGGCCAGTTAAGATACCAAACCAATTCCAATCAGATATCTAATTCAGACCAAGGGCGGTCAAGATAGTAAACTAATTCCAATCAAATATCTACTTCAAGAGATAATACAATAAACAGTAACACTCAGGTGTAGACATTACGATCATAAATAGAAATTTCGTTAAGATTGTTTTAAAAAAAAAAAAGAAAGAAAAGAGGATTTTCTATGACAGAATACACTTTTTTAAGAAAAAAAGACAGAATATACTTTTCTTTACCTAAAATCTTAATCATCCACCTAGAATCTGTTACGGATAAAACTGCGGGAATAACACGGTCCTCTGAATGAACAGTAACAATAAATAGGAGCCATGAAGAACATTTTGCTCCACAGGTAAATACTACGTCAAGTTCAAGAATGCAAATTCATTTGCAATTTTAATTGCCTCATCTATGTTGGATGCATCGCTTCCCTGGTGAGAGCAGTGAGAATAGAATTTTAGATCTAACACAATCAGTAAAAGTTTAGATTTAGCATAATGCAATCTCTACTAACCCGGCCTTGAGCAATGCCATTCTTTCCACCTCCCTTCCCATTTAGAGGAGCCAATGCTGCACTAAGCCAATCTAAGAGCACCTTGTCGCCCTTTGGATTGTTATTTGGAATACCCGCATAAACAACAGCCTTATTTGATGCCTCATCTGTGCTAAACATCATAATTGGCAGTCCCTATCATCCAAGAAAAAGAGCAAGATAAAGGCACAGTTCCATCTTAATGGATAGAAACAAAGATCAGTAGCAGACATAGGCCACAATCTAGTATTCAGCAGAAAACATGCCACCTAATCAAGCTAAAAGATTGAATCGGCCATCATCATGCAAAACATTATGGCCCAATTATACATCCCCCTTTTGGATTGACATAGCTTACCCAATAATAAGGATTCAGGTATCCTAACATTGCCTTAATCAGAGCAACGGTAACCTATTCTGATTTTTGTGCAAAAATCAGAATAGGTGTCCTATTTTGATCTTTCTGGATTTCATTGCTTGGATGAGTCCTATTTTATGTGCAAGCACTAAATGAAATATGAAAAGTAAATGGAAGTTTTCTTAAAAGAAATTGAGACAAATAGTGGAGAGAGTTAAGTGAGTGCAATGCAGGATTTAAGGGGTGCATCACAAAAGAAGAAAACTCTAATTGGTAGCCGATCAATTTAGTGAGCCACTAAGCCTAAGTCGAAATGGAGAAATCTACTAAGTAGATATTTTGAGTATAGGAAATAGATAATTAGTAGAAAGTTCAGTAAAGTTCGCATGAAAAATTAAAATCTTTTCTCCACTGCAAATGAGACTCCTTATCAAAGAGTGCAAGGGCTAAAAATCGCTGGTTAGATTCTAACCCTATTTTGAAATAAATCTACATATTTATATGTATAGTATATATGTATATGTATATGTACATATATATATATATGTATATATGTATATATATATATATATATATATATATATATATATATATATATATATATATATCTTATTTGTTCATTTAGATAAAATAACTCTAGATAGATCCAAATGGTTTGTTTGGATAAGCTTGAAAAAAATTGGGGTTTTTTGGATAAGCTTAAGAACAAATTGGAATTCGCTTTGTGCTTTGTCACATCCCGACCCACCCCGGACCCACCTAGCACCTCCTGCCCACAACCGCACCACCGGTCGGGCCCTTTTCCTAATCCGAAAAGGATGGATCTACGATTGGTACTTGGTATAAGCCTCCCACATTTATTAATCAAAATTCCCTCCCCTAATTAGGGGGTATGAGACTAAATTCTTTAGCCTCCATTTTCCCCTACAAGGGCCCATGGCCCATAGGCATTTCAATTGGGCCATCTTGGCCTACAACAAGGGATGTCACATTCATCCCACCATAGGATACGACGTCCTCGTCGTGCAGGATGGATTGCTGGCAAAAGACTAGCTCAGACCCCTAGAGGACGGATCGCTAGTGCACTTGGCCCGTTAAGGCGAGAATCTAGATCAACCTGGGTCAACCTCCCGTCCGGCCTCCGCATACATCTTGCACGTACAGGCGACAGGATCGCTCTGATACTATTTCTGTGACGCCCCGACACGCCACGGGCCCCGCACCGCCCAAGCTTCGACCGCACCACACAACCGAATCCCTTTTCCTAGCCCGAAAAAAGATGGATCCACTTGATAGGTACTAAGCTATAGCCTCCCGGGTATTTTAACCCAACCTCCCTTAATTAAGGAGCATGGAACTAAATCCACCACCAAATCTTCACATGGGCCTAAAGCCCGTAGGCATTTCAATTGGGCCATTTTGGCCCACATTTCGAAATGCCTTAGACCCGTGCTTGCAACCTAGTGACTCCCTTGGCAACCGCCTTAGTCATTAAGCTCAGCCTCCCCAAAAGGGTGCCCCTAACACAAGCTTAGAGAGAATAAAAGATGGAGGTGGTGTACAAGAGCTCTAAATGGAACATCTTGTACTTTATTCAAACTTTGATCTTACAACTTTTGGAGGGATCACTCAACTCACTCCTTGGATCACTTCCTTGATGTTCCAAAACAGGTGTACCTTTCCCCTATTTATAGGCCTCCCTAACTCTAATGGACGGCCTAGATACATTTATCCTCCCTAACTCTAATGGACAGCCTAGATACATTTAATCCAACGGTTAATATAAGGGCTCCCGAGTATTCTTGCTTAAGCCCCAAGCAACCTTGCTTCAAGGGTCCTCTACAGCCTTCCCCATGTTGGCGCGGATAAGGACTCCAGAGTATTCTTGCTTAATCCCCAAGCAACCTTGCTTCAAGGATCCTCTAGAGCCTTCCCCATGTTGGACCGCGCGCGCCCAGGCGGGGCCCAACTCCCGCGCATGTCCTTGCGCCCAATGGACGCACACTGCGTGCATCCTTTGAGCTGCTCATGCGCATTGTCGGTGCATGACCTTATGCCTACCCAGTCCACTACCAAGTCTCCCATGTAGTCTGTGTAGCTCTCCTTGGCATCGCATGCAGTTCCATACGCACCTCTGTGCCTGCATATTGCCTTGTCCCGTCCGTGTGCCTGCGCGTCGCCCCACGCGCAGCTCCATGCTCTATGATGCACGCTGCCCCGCGTGCATCTCCCTTGTTGTCCTACGCGCTCCCATGTGCGTGCCACGCGCGGCCTTGTGCTTGTCCCTATGTGGCGCCCCGTGCGGTCATGCATGTGTCCTCTACGCGGTCCTGAGCATTGCTCTGTGCGCTACCCTGTGTCTGGCCTAATGCTCTTTCCCACGTCGCCCCATGCGCCTATGAGTGTTGCCGTACGTGCGCCCTACGAGCGACCCATGCGCACCACCCTGCGCATGGCCTGTGTGCATGAGCAAAATCCTTTGGCTCGTGACATACTCCCCCACCTGTTTGTGCGACGCCACCGTCATGCGCCGAAGCTTTAGTAGTCCTGCTGCATCTTCGTCGCCCTTTCCAGCAAGCTTCCAGCTTCTTGATGCGTCTCTTCGCGTGGCGTGCAATGGTCCTCTCGCGCACCTTAAGTGGCTGGACTCCCAACCGAACTCTGATGATCATTAGGCCCTTGTGACTGGCGTCACCTATGCCAAGCATGATGTTCAGCTGCTCCTCTCTTGTCGTGTCCCCTTGCAACAATGCAGCAACCCTTGCATGGATGAGGCCTTCCATTAGTGCAGTCCGTCGCACCTTAAGGCCCCCTCAGCTTCCAAGATTTCGACTCCACCCTGGCCTTGATCTTGCCTAAGAATTCCATACTTCCAATGGAATCCTCCCATGCCACAAGTGGCTTCGCGAACAATTGGCTCTAGCGGCTGTCCTCCTTGGCATCCCCTGTGCCGAGCAGTCGAATTGCCCCTATGTCCAGTCCATCGAACATTTGGCCCTGACAACTGATTCCCACCTCGGCATCACCAAGCAGCCGAATTGCCCCTATGCTCACATGCCGCTCCGCTTCGGCTGCGCCACAACTTTGGCACCCCCGTGCCAAATGTGCCCCGTCAAAGTGTTACGCTCAGGAGCCGCCCTGCGCCCTGACGCCATGTTCTTGAAAGACTAGTACAACCTCTTGTACAAGGTTATCCTAACGAAGCAAGTCCTTTTCCCTGGGAAGCGCTTACGCTTGGTTAGGTGACTTCCTCCTCAAAGCACCCTTATATCTGCTTGCATCCCATGCCCCGGCAATGCCTGTTGCTTCCCATGTCTCGGCAATGCCTGCTGATTCCCGTGCTCCGACCATGCCTCACGCATCCCGTACCCCAGCCATGTGTGTTTCGCCTTGCCAAACATCTCGTCCCCTGTCTATGCCTCATGCCTTACGTGCCCCGGCTATGCCCGCTGCTTCCGTGCCCCGGCCATGCTTGGTGCAACTCCCTACGCATCCTGTGCCCTGGCTATGCGTCGTACATCTGGTGCCCTAGCCATGCGTGTTCGCCTTGCCAGCATCCCGTATCCCAGATATGCCTCATGCATTCCGTTCCCCGGCCGTGCTTGGGTCTTTTATGCGCAAACTCTCCCTTGAGTTGCGCTCCCTCGGTAATGCAAGGTCTCTCCGCCAAGATGCTTGCCCAACCTGCATGGTCATGATCCTTCACGAGCATTAGGCCCTTGCAGCCAGTTCCCTCCTTAGCATCTCCTTCGCCAAGTAGTCGCATCGCCCCTATGTCAGTATGCCACTCTGCCCTTGTTGAGTCACGTCCTTGGCACACCTGTGCCATATATGCTTCGTTGAAGGCCTTAGGATTTGATGCCCCCATGCGCCCTGCTAGCTACCCCCCCATAGCTCCCTCAGCTATGGTAGCCTTGCACGCCTCCACATGCCTTCCTAAGTCACATTGGGCATGCTCACCTCTGTGCCCTACGCCTAGCTCCTTGGCATCCCCATGCATGCAACCCAAGTCTTGCCCAAGCTCCTGCTCCGTGCCATACGGAGCGTCGAGTGCCCCTGCACACACGCCTCCTCAAGCTCCATCTCTGGATCATCGACCGACATGAGCACCCATCTTATGTCCTCGAGCACCTCCATGAGCTCCCGCATGACACTTTGCATCTTGGCAAACTTGGCGTCAAATGAGCATAGAGCCCTTCGAGTTTGCCCTCTTCTCCCACTCATTCTCCACTACCACCATGTCAATGTGGGCCAAAATGGTCCGATTGAAATGCTTACGAGTCTTAAGCCCATGTAGAGATTTGGTGGTGGGATTTAGTCCCATACCCCTTAATAGGGGAGGAACTTGGGTTAAAATACCCGAGAGGCTATACCTTAGTACCTCTCAAGTGAATTTACCCTTTTCAGGTTAGGAAAATGAACCCGGTCGTGTGATGCGGCTGAGGCTTGGCTGCTGCCGGGACCAGGGCTTGAGCTGTGCGGGGCATGGGCGGGTCAGGGCGCCACAGAAATGGTATCAGAAATGATCATGTCGCCTGTACGCGCAGGATGTGTGCGGAGGCCAGACGAGAGGTTGACCCAGGTTGGGTATAGATCCTCGCCGTGCCGGGCCGAGTGCACTAGCGTTATACCCACGAGGGAGAGCCTGGGCTAAGCTTCTGCGAGCGATCCATCTTGCATGGGTGAATGTGATATTCCTTGATGTGGGCCAAAATGGCCCAATTAAAATGCCACGAGCCTTAGACCCATGTAGAGATTTGGTGGCGGGATTTAGTCCCATACCCTGTCGCCTGTACGCACAGGTTGTGTGCGGAGGCCAGACGAGAGTTTGACCCAGGTTGGGTCTAGATCCTCGCCGTGGGCCAAGTGGACTAGCGGTATATCCACGAGGGAGAGCCTAGGCTAAGATTCTGCGAGCGATCCATCCTGCACGACGAGAACGTCATGTCCTATGGTAGGATGAATGTGACATTCCTTGATGTGGGCCAAAATCGCCCAATTAAAATGCCTTCGAGCCTTAGACCTATGTAGAGATTTGGTAGCGGGATTTAGTCCCATACCCCTTAATTAGGGGAGGAACTCGAGTTAAAATACCCGGAAGGCTATAGCTTAGCACCTCTCAAGTGGATCCACCCTTTTTCGGGCTAGAAAGGAACCCGGTCGTACATGCGACTGGACCTTGGACAATGCGGAACCAGGGAAGGGTCAGGGCGCCACATGCTCCAACTTGGTTCCAAGTTTATCCTAGTCCAAACATATCTAAGAGAAATTTAGCATACCCACTCTTTGACTAAAGGGGTCGTAAATACAAGAGAAGCTACCATTGCCAAGATTGCCAAAATAGATCTACAAATTAGAAGACATTTTGAAGACCTATTATGAAAATCCTTAATAGGGGAGAGTCTGTTGCTAGGACACGTTCGTTCGTAATATAGTTGAGGATAGAGCTTTGTGCAAATAAACTCATGGATGCTAGACTGAGCAAATTGCAAATGCTCCAATGTATTATGTTCACCGAAGCGGAACTGGTGTAAACTTTGGTAGTTGTTTAGCGGAATTGGTGTAAATTTGGTAGTTGTTTAGTATGATGGTTGACACTTGACAATACTTGGGACTATTATGAACACAAGACTAATGCTAGGCCTTGGGAATCTAACCAGTCTTCTATGTTACTCAAACCAAAACCAGCACGCTCAAAGCCACCCGGCTCATGCCGAATCCGCCAGCATGGCGATTTTCCAGCCATGCCGGCCGGCTGCAGATTTTTCATATAGACTACTTTTCGTCTTCTTCGACAACAAGAATCACGCGCGGCATGCACGCTAAGTTGGGTCACATGCAGATGCCTGACACGTTAACGTCACGCGCAGACGCGCTCAACCCACGGGCAACCTTGGGTCGCACGTAGGCGCCTGACCTACACGGGTCACGAGTTTGCGACCCTTAGTTTTTTTTATTATTATTAAAAAAAACAAAAAAAAAATCCAGCAAAATGCAATTATTGAGTTGTATAAATAGACAACTCCGAATCAGACTTTTAATTGATTTATGTTATGTTTTGTTGTTATGCTTGTCCAGGATACGGTAATCTAATACTACCGCGTAGTCGCTCCCTTTTGCTGCTAACGCTTTTTTTCACCCTCTGAAATTGAGAACATTTAAAGTCACAAAATTGTTCCTACCTTGTCATTTTCTTTTCTTTTTGTTTTTTAAAAATCTTATGGTTTAAATTTTTTGTAAAAGTATAATAGCAATTTATTATCGACACGGGTGGGGACGGTTGGCACAGCACGATTGGCGGGCTCGGAACATCGCAACATTGGGATTTACCGAATCAGCTAGGTACGACACGAAAAACCTTGGTGTTTATATGTTAGGATCAAAGAAATTTGAAATATCAGATGCACGAAAAGCTCGGTAAATATGTAAAAAGGCAAAAACTCGCCTTCTTATCCATAACGACACGAACAGCTTCTCGGACTGCACTGGCGTCAAGTCCCACATCCACTCTGGTGATGCAGAAAGTTTTTCCATTGGAAACAGCAGCATCAGCAGTATCTGTTGCAACCTTGACTGCTTTTTGAGTATTCCCCTCACCAATCTTCTTCTTTGCTTTTATCAATTGATCCTGATGTGTAAAGTTTAAAAACAAATAAACAAGTACATAGAAATAAGACCTGTTTTCAATCTTCTGCAGTTCATCTTCTTCTTTGCTTAACAATCCAAAATGAAAGAATCTTAAAAGTTAAAGGTCTTAAAGAAGTCCTTAGAGAAAAAACCAATACCTCAACTTCTGAGATTTTAGATCTAAGATCAGCTTTAATGGCAGCTGGTATCAATGCTCCATCTACCTCTCTTTTCATCCGTGCAAGTTCCTGCAACAACTAAGCATATTAGAATGTTTCTCTATACTGATTGAAACATAAAATCTGCAGACGAATTAACAACCCAATTTTCAACTCATGATCAAGTTATCAATACCACACGCGCACGCGCACACAAACACATATTAAAAACAAAAAACATGATTCAAACCCCATCCTAACCAATCGGCATAGGTATGATACACCTCTAGTTGATGTGCAAGCTTGATGACTAGATTTGAAACCTTAGGGGCTGTTTACTTTGAAGAAAGTGGAGCAAGTGAGGCAAGTGAGTAGGAGGAAAGTGGGAGGAAAGTGAGATAATAGAAAGTGGGAGGAAAGTGGTAGAAAAGTACGTTTCACTTTTATTGTTTTACTTGAGAGTGGAAAGTGAGCAGAAAGTGTGAATAAAAAATTTAAATATATTATAAAAATAATAATTTTATATTACTAATATATTAATACTATATAATAATTAATATAATTAAATAAATATATTATTAAAAATTGAATAATTTAATAATAGTAATATTTTTATATTATATAAATAATATTTTTAATAATGTAATTAAAATATATAACAAAATATAATATAAAAGGTCCTTAATTAATATATAGTATTATCAGTATGTAAATAATTAATTAAATTTTATTGCGATTATATATTTATCTAGTAAATATAATATTAATTGTAAAAGACATAATTAAGATTTGTTAAATAAGTATTTATATTACATAGAATATCATAAACCTAAGTTGCCTAATAAATATTATACATTATAAATATATTAATAAATAACAAAATGATATAAGATATTGAATAATAGTATAATATTAAAATAGATGCATATATCATTAAAATATATTATTAATAAAAAGTAATAATATATTGTTAAAAGTATGGTTATTATTAATAATAAATAATGTGATATAATAAACATATATATTAGTAACATTATTAATATATTAACATAGTAATAGTTTACTAAGTCATAATAATATAATTTTTAAATACTAATAATTTAAAAAATTATCTTATTAATATAATTATTATTATTAGCAATATTTTTTAATATAATAATATATTTATTTTTATTATTATAATATATATATATATAATATATATATATATGTATTGACTTTCCCCACTTCTCTCCATTGGGGAATGGAGAAACCCTATACAAAATAATAGTAAATGGAAACTGAGGAAAGTCACTTTTTCCACTTTTCTTTTTAAGTAAACAAGAAAAGTGAAGAAAGTGAGGAAAGTGACTTAACCACTTTCTCCACTTTCCTCACTTTCTTCTAAAGTAAACAGACCCTTAGGGAAGGCTTCCATTTACTGTAAAATATATAACATTGGCCCAAAAATCCTATGGATGCCTAACTAAACATTATTATTAGAAATCAAATAATAAGATTAAATAAGAAAACAAAAAAAAATGTATCGCATTCAAGAGCAGCACTTGGTTTTTAAATCTCTTGATTACAGAGAATAAACATGGCAAAAATGAAGCATTATGAAAGAAATTTATAAATCTACATACAAATTGAGTCATATGAGGGCAATGACAATTTATAAGATCACTTAACATTCTACGAGCAGTGTCACCTATTATTGTTCATTCTGTAGCTTGTAAGAATTTTAGTCATAACAACAGTAGTCACAGGTTCACTAGTACCTTTTCTAGTGAACTTCCTTCTAGATTGCATGCAGCATTCATTTCAGATAGAAGGGATTGAGCTACATTCATTGCCTTAAAGGCCTCTGCAGTTGTCACAGCTGTTATTCTTCTGACACCTTTGGCAATTCCCTCCTCTGACAGTAAAGCAAATGCTTTGGCTTCACGAGTATTTTCTATATGTGTACCTGACAATTGAAGAGTTCAACAACCGCATTTCACATGATTGAATGTCTAGGAGATGTTGTGTTCTTATAGGTATCTACCTCCACAAAGTTCAGCCGATATTGAAAACCATTCTTTGTTTTCAGGGTCAGCCAGGAGCTCTTCAACCTTTCTACCAATAGACACAATTCTGACAGGATCCGGATAGACCTGCACATGCATTATCCACAGAGCACCTAAGATACAGAAAACATTCAGCGTTAAAAGAAATACTACAATTTCAGATGCCCACTTCTCCAAAAACAGCTCGTAATCCAGCTATACGCTTTGCAGATTCTAAGCTTGCTTCACTCGCAAAAACGTTCAGTTCATCTTTAATTTGCTGATTCACTATTGATTCAATTTTCCGCAATTCCTCAGGTTTAACTGGTTTGCCTGCGAAATCCAAATAGTGGGAAATTAATCAATGGACCAAATTGGTAATAGCTATCATAAAATGCTAGTAGCCTAGTACTAAGTGGATATGCAGTGCTACCATGTGAGAAATCAAATCTCAACTTCTCAGGAAGAACAATAGAGCCTTTCTGATCAACATGATCTCCAAGTACCTCCTGCACCATCCAAGTAATTAGTAACGGCTAAAGTCGCAGACATTTGAAAGGTTACAACTTAAGCTCATTAAGATGCAAAAACATACCCTGAGTGCAAAGTTTAGCATGTGAGTGCATGTGTGGTTTGGAGCAATTAGGTCCCGCCTGTCATAGTCGACCTGAGCATCATGATAACATATCCTATGTAAATATAATCAAGAAAATTGTAAAGCTCTACATAACAATACGGATTAAATATAATCACCTTGCAGACCACTTTATCACCAACTGACAATGCCTTAGCTCCTCCACTAATAGAACCAATATGTAGAACAAAACCTCCAAAAAGCTGGACATTCCTAACTTCAAATGACCCAAACCGTCCCTCAAGAAAACCTGTATCATATATCTGCAGACAAGAATAAAATCGAATGATTGATAATATCACAAAAAAAGTGTAGAGTAACCATTTTTGACACTGTAAACGTTCACGCAAGTTCTTCCTTTGAAAAATTTCAGACTTATTCAAATTTATTTCTAACACAAACTATTAACCCCTACTTCCACAATCTGCATTCATAACCTTCACAAGGGGTCTAGCATTTGAGTGATACATCCTGAGGCATTGTCAATACTCGCAATATCCAGCTGAGAACTCCAATGAACCGTTTCTTTACCTCTGGTAATAATTACAGTTAGGGTGTTAAACGACAGATCGCTTCTAAACTTACCCTTTCTAGAAAAACTTTGCTTCAATACACAAGCACTCTTCTCCCTTACGCAATTGAACAAAAAAAAAATGCAAGGATGCTTTAAACTCCGTGCTTTATTGCAGCAGGTAAATAGGATGACCACTATACCTATTAATTAGGTATATTTATGGGTGAAAACGAGCCGAACACCACTAAGCTCAAGCTCAACTCGATTAGTTTAGCCCGATCGAGCTTGAGTTTGAGCTCGATGAGCTTCAAAAGTGATCTCGAACTCGAGCTCGATTGTATCAACTAAGTCGAGCTCGAGTAGAATCGAGCCAAGCTTGACTTAAGCTCAGATCAATTGCATCAATTAGGCCAAATTCATACTTATGCAAGGAATCATGTCATATAACTTTCACTGTAGCTTAACATTTTTTTTTCAATATAAATAAGGAACAACAAAAGAATATAATTAGTTAGTTCCCATTATTATCTATAGCAAATCACGAGAGAGAAATCTAAATTAATTGACAAACTGAGAATGGCTTGATGAATAAGGAACAACAAAAGAATATAATTAGTTAGTTCCCATTATTATCTATAGCAAATCACGAGAAAGAGAAATCTAAATTAATTTGACAAACAGGGAATGGCTTGATGTACTAATATGTCCACAAGATCACTCATTTGCTTGTAACTAGTACTGGGCAGGTCTGGAGTAACACAGCATATAACATTTCAGTGGAAATAGCTGCAAAACATCAAGTCATAGTCCAGATACAACACCTGACCACCTTGTTCTGCATAGAAACCGGTTGAGTCAAGGACAATGCCAACATCGCTAGCAGGTTGTGCAGCCTCTAGAAAATCAGTTCCTGTGTAGATTGCCCTTACTGCACTTTCATGGTCCTAGTACCATGTAGGTAAACAAGCTGCATTTCAGAGATTGTACACCTTGCCAGGCAAGAGGAAGCTAGTTAAGAAACTTCTTGACCTCTTTTAAAAACTTGTAGCTATCATCTGTCGTGGCAATTCCCTTTCTACGCAGCTCAGATGTGGCATCAGCATCCATCACAATAGCACCACCAGCAACCTACAAGTTTTTATACTCACAGTTACAATTGCAACAGTAAGAACAGAAAATTATAGGAAAGCAATAAGCACAACACAAAAATTAAAAAAATAAATAAATAACATAACAATCAATAACAATAACAATTTTAATACTAATAGCTCTTACAATAACAACAATACCAGAAACATGAAATAACGCCATCACCATCTCCGACGCTGATTGTTCACTATGTAAGAACAAATGCATGCACAAACACTCGGCCAAAATTCTTATATGCTGATTATTCAAATGCAAACACATGCATGCTACCTCCTCAAGGACCTTTGAAACAACTTTTTAGGAAAGAAAACAAGAGCTTTAACTTTAGCAAATCATAACCAACATAAACAAAGATGGGACAGTGAACCATTGCCAAAATATCGCGGCTCACATATCTAAATTGTCGTATAGGCTTCAGAAAATACACTCACCAACTCTTTGGTGAGCTTTTTGCACTTAAGGGGTCTACCACTTTGGTTGAGACAAGGATTACTACAACACAAAAAAACTGCTTGTACGAAAAAGAATGCTGTGAAAACGCTTGTAGGAAACAAAAATACATAAACATAAACATAATTATTTTTGTTTCAAACTGAATTTAGAATATGAATGCTTCTGAGCTTAGGTGAAATAGCACATTTATCAATTATAACTTAACGAATTAAAAGGATTTTCAGAAGCTTGAAAGATATTAATCATGGCAAAAAAAAATAATAATGAAAAAAATACCTTACTCCGTGCACTCCTAGCTTTTTGTCTTGCTTCTTCCATAGCAACATTGAATCCATGCACGTCGACACTGAGGCCCATTTCCTCTGCCATTAGCTGCAGAAGGAAAATTACAAATGGTTATCGAACGTTAAGTATCCGTCATTTCATAAGTAGTACGACTTGGGACTTAACCTGAGTCAAATCCATGGGGAAACCATATGTATCCCATAGTACAAATGCATCCTGCAACCAAAAGAAATCATAAGCATGATTTTAGAAGTTACATAACCAAATGAGACTAACTAAAAAATGCAGTAAAAGAAAGTGGATACCAAAAAGACTGTTGTTTTCAGTTCTTTTCCTTCTTCACTCTCATCGATGTGGTACAGGTTGTTTAAGAATCAAAAATAAAGCTTTTGGTAAAGCTAAATTGGTGAAATGCAAATGGAACTCGAAGATCAAAAACAAAAAATACTAACAAAAACTAAAATCATGTCTATTGAAACATACGAGATTTGGTGATGCTGTCACATATTGTGATAGAACAGCAATGAAATAATTATCGGTTGACCGCCTAAAATCAGTTTCACTACTTTAGACTCAATGAAGTAGCAACTCTATTCATTTCATATGATAAAGATTCTATCTATGCTATAAATTTTGGTCAAAACTACTAGAACATTCATTTCAAAAAGCAAACGAATAAAAAAGATGAACAACTAACACTGATTAAAAAAAAGAGGGGGGACCTGACGGAGTGCTAAAAGCTCCTGCTAATGACCAAACAGAAAGAACCATATTTTCATGAAAGGCTTTAAATGATATTTGATGTACTGCGTTGTCGCCAGAGCACTTTGTTCCTGATTTAGAAACCTAGACCAAAATGTATTACTACATCACATCTAGAACTCCAGCAAAGCAATTCAGTGAAACATAGTGCCATAAGTGACAGAATTCAAAATTGCCCAAGACAATCATACCAAGTTATGTATAGGGTTACATGTTATTATGTGTGAATATATGGACCACAAGTGACCGAATTAAGACTCAAATCGACAAAATTTATAAAGGGAGCGATGTGCCCCTAAAGTAGATCACAGGTTCGAATTTGTCCATTTTTAAAACCAAGGTCTTGTTTGTCCCAAGGTTTATCGTGCCGTGCCAAGCCGTTCCGATTAATTATTATTTTGATCTTATTAGTATTAAAAACGACAAACAAAAAAATAAATCAATAAAAAGTAACTAAAAACTAAAACAAAGCATAATAAATTATTATTACATTGAAAAAAAATTAAATACAAATTAATTAAAACAATTCAAAAGTAAAGTTAAAAAAAAAAAAAACAAGCCACGTAGCCTGGCGCTAGTTTACAGGTCCACCCGCTGTGTGCAGATCTAAAAGGTCCCATAAGGAGGAAGATGAACAGTTCTTAATTATTATTTATTTAAATAAAAAAGCAACGGCCGGAACGGCCCGAAAATAGCCGCATTGGATCCGTCGCACAGAGCATGCTGCCCAAAACCTAAAACCAAAATCGAGAGGGAGTGGGTTTAACCCTAATTTATAGAAAGAAACAAATTAATAGGCAACTGATGACAAAAAACTGCCAGAAAATATAGAAATGAAGCAAAAAGCTTTAGAAAAGCATTTATGATGGTGCTTTTAGCTGCAATAAACATGACAACGGAAGGAAGCTTTCAACAAAGCTCCTAGGAAACCCAAAGGTCATAAATGACTTGATGCGAAGAACTTGCCTGTCCAGTCAGTTCTTTCTGGTTACTCGTCTGAACATCCTGAGCAGCCTTTTTAAATTTCTCGATGCCCTAAGAAGAATGAATTTTCAGAACTATACCAAGTACTGAAGCATCTGTACTAGCATTGCGAGATGATCTTCGAAAAAGCAGGCCTTATATACAGATAAATGGCATAGTAAAATATCAGAAATATCTGAATTCATATAAAAAGCATAACATTTAGCGTTTCATCAGTATATATATAGATGCATACACGTTATGTGTACAGTGATGAGAAAAATAACAACTGTGATGGTAATTCGAGCAATAATGTGCACAAAGGCAAAGCAACAAACAAGCAAATAAATTCAATAGATAATACGGTAAAACAATATGGCATTTCAAAGCTTACATGGAAATAGGCAGCATATATCTGATGGCTAAATTGCTCAAGAGCTTATTAGCCAAACAACTTCAATTTTGAACTAACAAGACATGTTACGTATAGTATGCTCTGTAATGCATTATCATATATGTGCCAAGGTTTCAGGTGTGCCAAGTTTTGGTAAATCCCGAGCATGCCGATCCTGCCATGCCTATCCGTAATGTTTTAAACTACTTATAGAAAAAGAAAGGAAAAACTAAAAAAAATAAACTCCTACATGGGCTGGCTGGGCAGCTTTCGACTCTTTAAGCTGCACCTTAGCTGCCTTTTTAAAAAAAAATAATAATAAAGGAAACATCTTCCTCGCAAGAAAGCGAGGAAGAAGAAAGAAAGAAAAAAGAAGGCCAGGAAGGGAGGAGAGGATGGGGTGGAGATCTAGGTAGCGGCTTCTTCGCTTCGCTTCTTTTTTTTTAATATAAACACTAGCATGACGTGCCGGTTGGCTCAAATGGACCAATCATCCATGCCGACCGGCACGGCCGAGATGGACCAGTACGTTTGGAAACGGCCATTCCGGTCGTCTTTGTGCTGGGCGGCACGACGGCCCCTAAAACCTTGATACGTAGAATAGATAATACAGTGTTGTTACCATAACAATAAGCATATTTCCATGCATATGATTTCTAAGCTTTGATCATAAAAGAAAGAAACAACGGCTTAGTACAGACTGTTACTTCAACATCAGAAATCGGAAGGTTCACCCAAAAAAAAGAGGGAAGGGGGTCACTTACCTTAAGTAGTGTCCTTCCAAAACTTGCTTCTTCTTCTGCAATAATAGCTTTGATCTTTGATTCATGCTGCTTTAGTTCAGGAAAAATATCACCCATCACTTGCACTACAGCATCTACAAGTCTGCAAATGAGTAGCCACAATTAGATTAAGTGAGATGCTAAAAGTACCGCACCATCAACACTTGACAGAAGGATCACCAAAGTCAAATGACGGAGAAATCGACCTAGTCAAAGAATTTAAGTAGACTATAGAGAAGAGTTCAGTGATCAATAGAATATATATATATATATCTAAAATCATGCACATATTGACTAAGACTAAGACCTGCTGTGATAAGTCCTAGTGCATGCTCTACCTTCGCAGTTTTTTCTGTGTATGAAGAATCATTTAAGCTTACCATTTAATTGATGCTCCTTTGTTTGAATTATTCAATTTCCACCAACAAAATTATATATATATAAATAAATAAATAAAAACTTATCTTACTATTGCGCAATCCTAAAAATTACACGTCTATCAAAGAAAGTTACAGCTTCAGATTGTTTTTTTTTTTAAATCAAGCCAACTCCAAAACTGTTAGGGATTGAGAAGATGCTCTATCAACATAATATAGCCAATCGCTATTATGACAAACCAACAAAGAAAGGGGAAAAAAAGAAAGAAGACAATGTAAATCACAGGAATGGGCGCTGATGTTAAAAGTCCATTGTACCCTTACCCATTGAAGAAACCTTCTTGAGCTTCAAGAACTTCCCTACCATATCGCACACCTCGTCTGAGAATACGTCTTAAAACATATTCTCGTCCTTCATTGCCTGAAAGTAAGAGTAGAATTGTCACAATTTCGCAATATGCAGACTTAGATAAGCTTTTCCATAAAATGCTAGTTGTATAATGAGAGATTCAATTGAACAGCAGCTAAATTGGAAAAACCGAGAAAGCAATACTAATGATTTTGATAGTAACACATTTGTATTAGAAATAACTGTCTACCATGTTATACTCACCACTACCTAATTATGGCAAATATATGTTATCCTATATGTAAAAGTTTTCCTATTTTTCTTCTTCTCATATTCCAACCTTGACGAAGTTCACTCATAGTTTGCTTATATTTGCCATTCAACTCCAAGTTTGCTTAATACTAATTTACATGTGTAGCAAACCTACAAATATTTTGGCAATACCTAATAAACCTATGACTTCCAATGATCAAACCCAGAATGCATAAGCAAGAAAAAGTTCATTGAAAGGTATATGAATTTGGAAGCAGTGAAAAAAAAAAAAAAAATTGATCAACTGATCAAAGTTTTCCCTAAACAAGAAAATAAAACTAACATTAATTTACTAAAGTTGAAGTCATACACATTACTCCACATAGTTGTTAAAGGCGCACTTAGTTGCACCGCCTGGTGCCTTGCACCAAGGCTCGCACAAGAGAGCCTTTTAAACCTTAAATCAACCGCAACCCCAAGAAAATGAAAGAAAAGAGAAGAGGTTTTCTGGAGTCCTCAACTACCGACACTAATGTCACCTTCGTCCCACCGTAATCTGGCTAGGGGAGAAGAAAAGAAACGTATACCAGCTTGCGAATGAGAGAGTGAGAGAAGAGAAAGAGCTTTTTGTCCATGCTACTGCCCACTCCTTTTAATTCCTTCCATAAACTAAATAGTAATATTTACTAGACTTAAAACCTATTGCTCTTATATTTAATCATAAACTTAAATGTGTCACAAGCTAACCCTCGTCGGGCACGCGCCTCGCCTTACCCTTACCCCTCCCTAGGCTCCAAGACCCTATTTGGGCCTCGATGCGCCTTGCGCGTTCGACAACATTGTTACTCCATAATATTTTAGGAGAAAATATATATTTGCTACCTTTTGTTTTTTATTTTTAAAAAAAAAAAATCATGAAGTGCCCAAAGAAACAGCATGGCCACTTAAATGATGATATCTAAAGCACGCCATGTAATTTAAGAATACATATTTGCATTGTTATAAAAACTAGGACAGTCTAGTAATACCAAGAGTGATTAGCACAAAATGCTCATTCATGGATCCTTCAGTAATAGTAGTACTAATTGACCCTCCATTTGTCATGTCAACTTGATTTTACTATTTAAAAGACATAACCTATCAGAGTGAATCAGCAAAAAATCTGACCTTACTGTATTGTATTAAAAGAGATGGCATTTTGAAGTAGTAAAAAGAAGTCAAAGTTGTCCTAACTTAATTATGTATTCAGAAACCAAATCATGATACAGACCCGGACGGGAACCATCAGCAATAGCAAAGGATAGGGTTCTGATGTGGTCAGCAACCACCCTGTATGCCATATCAACATTGTCAGTATCTTCTGCCCCCACCTTTCCTGAGTATGGTCGAGCTCCAGTAGCCTAGAAATACAAGGGTTTGTGCAAGTTAGAAACATAGCCAAGCATTCACGTCACAAGAACAGCAATTTTGCATCATACTTTCTGGATGGCATCAAAGATGGGCAAGAATACATCAGTATCATAGTTGCTCAACTTGTTCTGAAGGATTGAAGTCAAGCGCTCAAAACCCATTCCAGTATCCACATGCTTTGCAGGTAAAGGCTTCAAAGTGCCATCAGCCTCTCGATTGAACTGTCAAATTAATAATATCATATATCACACAGGAAAAAGAATTAGAAATACTCCTATTGTAAATATACATGAGATAGAAACAAGTACAAGAGCCCCAAGACTACAAAGGACAAACCTGAATGAACACAAGGTTCCAAATTTCTATGCATGTAGGATCATCGTTATTAACTAAACCAGCAGCATTTCTGTTTCCAATGCGATCAAAATGTATTTCTGTACAGGGACCACATGGTCCAGTATCACCCATTTCCCAGAAGTTATCCTGAGAAGATTTTAGTAAAGCAATATACCATACAACAAATGCATTAAGTTTAAAAAACGTCCCGCTGGCAGGACAACCCTAAGAACATTAGCTACACTGTCACAAGGCAGCAACTATGAACAGTGACAAAATTAATTAGGATATCTTAAACATGAAAGTTAGTGGACCTCCAAACTCACCTTGCAACCAAAAGGCAAAACACGAGCAGGCGGCAAAAATTTTAGCCATATGTCCCTAGCTTCTGCATCAGGAGCAAGACCAGACTTTTCGTCACCACCAAAGTAGGTAGCATAAAAACGGTCCTGGGGCAGTTTATAAACCTGCATGACCAAAAAGCTAAATTACAACTCATATAAGATAATATAAAAATTAAATAAGCAAATGTCATCCCTTGAAACAGAGGAGAGGAGGGATCCTGGGGCAGTTCATACGCCTGCATGACTAATCAGCTAAATTACAACTCATACAAGAGTAAAGATCAAATTTAACAAACAATTTCATCACCTCAAGCAGAGGAGAAAAGGAAAGAAGCCGCCGGGTTGAGGAACTATAAAGCTGAACAGTAATGAACGTACGCTTTTGCTTTATGGGTGGTGAACTACAAAATTTGCATCACTAACCATACACGTTTGTTTTATCAATCTAAGCTTACGCACTTCAAATGCTCAGGTTTCAAGCTAAGTTGCAGAGACCAATACGACGTAAGCTGTCAACACACTCATGGTGTGCACAAATATCTCCAGAATTGACAATCTAACCAGAGAATGACTTACATATAATGTCAAATTAACAATTTGATGCATACGTATAGAATCTGGGTATAAAATAACAAAACCTGCTCTTCCCAATAACTATGACTGCATTATGCAGGTAAGAAAAAAATTTCTAGGACCAACAGAGACAATTGCATAAATACAAGAGAGAAAAAACACACATAGTCAAGAACGATAAATTTGACTTAAATGATTGTTAAAATCAGCATGTACCCACATGCTGGACCGTTTAGTGTATAGAACTCTTTATTTTGAAATCAATCACATAGGACCATGCAGTTTGAACTAGTAAACTATCCAACCAAGGGAAGTAGTGTCACACAGATGTTGCCTGCGCATGATAGATGTGGCACTTAAATATTTTGAAATGACACTACTTCCTTCCCAAATCAACAAAAAAAATTCAAAATTGGGTAGCATATGCTACAAATTCAAAAGTAGGTATGATCAATTTTAAAATGCAGGGATTTAGGTGTTAAGGGTCCAAACTGCTCTTATTCGAAAAGGAAAACCCGAACCTGGATGAGGCGTTAACCAATTTTTGTTAAGAAGGTTACTGTCTACTGGTATATGTTTAATCTTGTATTGTATACTTTATGGGACGTTTGCTTTGGAAGGGAATAGAAATTGGAATGCTCATCTATCAGAATAATGATACCACTTATCTTTAAACGTGTTTGTTTCAATCATTAAATGGAAATGATAATTGATATCCTCAGTCATTGGACTGATGAAACGAAAGAATCTCATTCTTGGTGAAATGGGAATGCTTTCCAAATTACTTCAAATAAAAAACCAAGAATTGAGAGTGCTATTCCGTTTCCAAATGGTTCAAAAGCAAACCGTCAAAAGAAGATCGTGATTTCTTTCTAAGTCCAATAAAATAATGGCAGGGCATAAGAATACCATCAGAAAAGATTTCATCGCAAATAGACGTTATGATATCCAATTATAGAAGTCAACCAACCTGAGTAAGGAGTTCCCAGGCCCATTGAATGGCTTCCGCTTTGAAGTAGTCTCCAAAGGACCAATTACCAAGCATCTCAAAGAAGGTATGATGGTACGTGTCCTTGCCGACGTCATCGAGATCGTTGTGCTTGCCGCCGGCGCGGATGCACTTCTGCGTGTTGCAAGCACGGCGGAGGCGGCCGAGCGGCGTGGACGGATTGACCGTCCCGAGGAAGATAGGCTTGAATTGGTTCATCCCGGCGTTGGCGAACAGCAGCGTCGGATCGTCGACTGGAACAACAGGGCTCGAACGCCAGTTCACGTGATCTTTTCCTTCGAAGAACTTCACGAAAGTCTCGCGAACCCGGTGGGCTGGCCACTCCGCCTCCATTTTTCCTGTACTGTATGAAGGCGACGCCGCGGCGGCGGCGGATGGATAAACCCTAGTAGTGAAGTTGGCGGCGCTGAGGAAGGATCGAGAGAAGAGGGTTCGTAGGGCAGTGGATGGAGAAGCTAAGATCATAGAGATAAGCCCATCCCCGATTTAGGGTTTGCGCATCTGTTTTGTCGAGGAATGCTATTCTTCAGGGTCATTTAGATCCTGAAGAAATTAAGGTTGATATGGCACAGTACCACATCAGCCCAAGTATTTAATAAATTACTAAAAATTTAATTATATATATATCTCGATGTGTTGGAATTAATTATTAACACATCTCAATGTGTTGGAAATAATTACTTCATACTTATCAAAAAAGTTATATTAAATTTATTTCTTTTCAAGACATTTAATATTAAAAAATAATAAATATATGCTGATGTGGTATTATCCACATCAGCCTTGAATTTTTCAGGGTCAAAATGACCCTAAAGAATATCATTCCTCTTTTTGTGATAGTTGATGGATGGAACTTGGAAGAATAACTTTCTTCTTGGTAAGGACCACAATTGCGTTTCCTGAAGAACATATACTACGCATTTATTCGTTGGCAGCGAATATTATTTGCGTTCGCATATTTAACAGTGTGACGTGTAAATATAACTTTATTCTTTAAATAACTTTATTCTAGAAATACAAAGTTACAAATAAAATTAAATTTAATCTAAAAATTATATAGATAATAATAATATATTGAGAGAAAAAATAGATGGTTTTATAATTTCATACAGAATATAAGGTAGATAATATTTATGATAACTACTATATATAATTTAAATTTATTTTATTTATTAAATAATTATATTATGATATTAGAAACATAATTACATGTCAACTAAATAAACTGGGTGAGGAATTGGCTTTTCCCATGGTAGTCTTCTAAAAACATAACATATTTTTTAAAAATAAACGAATAATTGTTATTATGATGTTCGTAATTTTATATTATATGTATGGATATGTGTATTTATAACATGCACATACAATATACGCATACACGTACACTTCGACATGCACATATACATACACATACACATGTAACATAGATATACAAATACACATACACATACAACATGTAACACCTTGGAACTTCATAATATAAATATTCGATTAATACAGCCAAGATGTAACACAAATTCAAGGTTTTTATAGAACAACTATCGCGATAGAACAAGATGTTTCAAAAAATTGATATATGTTTTTGAGGATGCAGCAACCAATGAAACAAGCACTACCAAAATTATAAGATAGATTAGAAAACCCATGGGGGACAACATTTAACAAATCATAATCTTAAAAAATCTATTAAATTCGTGCATCTAAATAGCTATCAATCCACTGATAAGTATGTTCAGTCAATTGATCCCAAATCGAGAGCTACGTGTTTTGGTCGAACGCTATATGTTTCGGTCCACCGATTGAACGAACCCGAGAGATAGTGTTTTTAATCGGTCGACTGTTATATACTTTAGTCGACTAAGGAGTGGTATCACTCGACCGAGATCCTGTAGAGAGCAAAACTTGGGCTAATCATTAAGGTCGGTCAACCGATATCCATGAAGTAGCAACACCGCACCCCCCCCCCCCCCCCCCTCCTCCCAAACAAAGTAGCTACTTTCAATAGTGCACTTATCAATTTTTAATTAGTTTATGATAAATATGATTTGCTACATGATGCCGCGACAAAAAAAAGTGATATACATTTATTTATAGTAAGGATCATACGTTCGAAATTCTTTGTTACTTAGGTAATAATGTATGTCTTGATCCTCGAGATTCAATCTCGTAAAACAATGTTGATCTTTGTTCATGCATTTTTACGGACCTTGCAGTTATCCCTTTGGATGTTAATTCCCAACAAAATCTAATTCGCCTAGTACTTGTATTTCATATCAAATATAAAAGGTAACATTTCATTGTAGCATTTACCAAATTCATGTTACTCCCAACTAACAGTATGCTGCCGATATACAACAACAAATTAGAAAAGCCGTACGCTATTTTTGAGGTAAACACATTGATTTTCCTCCATTATTAAAAGGATAAATGCTCTAAAAGTCAATAATATTAGATATTTTGGAAAACATATTTTTGTAATAAACTCTTTTAGTTTACATGCTTATGGTTACTTGTTTATTTATCGCATCGTCATGTTTTTATGCTTTATGAATGTATGTGATAAACCCCATGGACTAAGGCAACAGAATTAGAATCATGATAGTTGATCATGATAATAAGACATAATGTCTTATAAATCTAAGTCCAGAATGTTCTTAGTCATAGGTGCATTGAGTAGGGGCTCAATGTCACCGGAAAGACTAATACACAGTTTGCTTGCTCATACAATGAGAGTAGTGATCTCATTGCTACGCGTGTAGTTGACACTGAAACAAGTATGTAGGTGCTCATTGGATGAATGAGTTCACCGAACTGACTTACTCGAAGAATACCAACGGAGTCTGTCAATGGTAATTCTTCAATGTGATAGTTATGCCTTGATCCTCAGACTTGAGATTATCATCGTATATTATTGTGTATACGATTTATGCTTTAGTGTGTTTCCAAGTATAGTTCAGCTGTACAAGTGTGTAGGTGCTCATTGGATGAATGAGTTCACTAAACTGACTTACTCGAAGAATACTAACGGAGTTGTCAATGGTAATTCTTCAGTGTGATAGTTATGCATTGATCCTCAGACTTGAGATTATCATAATATTTTATGTGTATACGATTTATGCTTTAGTGTGTTTCCAAGTATAGCTCATGTACAAGAAAATCATCTGGGTATAAATAATAGCACATGAAGATAGATAAAAACCAATAGAGAATCTGTCACCTCCTATAAATGAGGAGAACATCATATGTGTCTTTGAATAGAACTAGCTCAGAACATTCTTGGCCGAGGTACGATGTGAATTAAGAAATATTCTTAATGTCACAGACGAGCAAATTTATTAAAACATATACATATGATTGAGCTATATTAGAGTTTGACAGATATCCACACTCTAATCTCATTCAGGATTAGAAAGGACAGAAGGATTATAGGGTATGGAAACTATTCACTAAATGTTTCAAGTGATGAATACTGATATTCATACCACACGGGTGGTCATGACAAGTTACTAGACATCAACCATGATCTGTGAATAAATATAATTAATTGGTTAAATTAATTATTTGTTAATTAGTTGAATTAACTATTTATTCACTGCCGGCATGGTACTGAACCTAATGGGTCACACGCAAATGAGATACGATCGCGAAAAATCGAAAATTTGATCTTGAGGGGCTGCTTTTGCCAATGTCTAAAATGTTGGACCAAGGTTTTGCAAAATGCAAGTGGGCGTTTTTTACAAAATAGCAAAACAGGGGATTTTTTTTGTAATGCGAAAGTCTATATATATGCATATGGTTTTCACAGCCGAAACAAGAAATCCGAGAGTCGACGGCGCCGTGACGACGAAGAGCGAACCCTACCATCGCTAGCACGGTGTTAGGCTCTTCTTCGCGCGCGAGCATCTCTCTTCCACCGCCTTCTCCTCTGACGTGTGACGCCGTTGAGAGAGAGAGACTGCGGCAAGTTTCAGTTCCGAGTCTTCAACGGACGGTGAAGCTCACGGTCGGTTACTCAAGTATCTCACCGAACCTCCGACACTTCATCACCTCAGCCTGCCGATGACGACGTCAAATTTCGGCGGCATCGACGGTGCTTCGCTATCAAGTGCAATCGTTGCACTTCATCGAGCGCAGAAACCACCATCTCTGGCTGCGGTGTTCGTTTCCGGCGTGGTGAGAAGGAGGAACGGTGACGGGGCCGCCGCTCAGAGACAGTGCCGGTGAATATCAACCGCGAGAGGCTTGGACTGCGTCTGCTGCGGTGCAAAGCAGATCGGTGGAGAAGAAGACACTGCTCATACGGGCCCGAGTTGGATCCGATCCAAAGGCGCAAATCCGGTTTTAATTCGATTAAAATCTGATTTCAGTTTCGTGAGCGTATTAGCGTGGACTTGCATTAGAGGCCGGTAATTTCGCGACTCAATTCATCAGAATCCGAGGATCATTACGTGGCGTGTTCGACCCGCCAAGGTATTTCGATAAACTCGTACCGCGATTAGAAGCATGATAGGATCGCGTTAAAATTAATTAGATTAATTTTAATTATCATGCTTAGTTTACACGTGATGTAAATATTTTTTTATTATTATAACATACCAACGTGATCCTGTATTTGGGTACACGGGGATTGTGTTTTAAAAATTTTAAATTTTCGCCGCGTATCTGATGTGTTTTTCGACCCCGATAATCCAACAATTATCACATAGTCAATGAGGCGTTAAACCAAAATATCATTTAGACGATTGCTTCAATCTAAGATTGAGCATATCAAGCAGCACATTTTGCATTTTTCCTAAAATCTTAAACACTTATTGGTCGATCTATATAGATCCTTTCATCTAGTTATCCATCAAAAATGTAATTTACGTCCATTTGATACAATTCAAAGTCCAAATGTGTGACAATCCCAATAAAATACATAGACAAGTAAATCACTTCTAGAGGAGAACCTTTTTTTTTTTTTTTGTAAACTATTCGTTCTTATTGGGTAAGCACTACGACCACCATTCCACCCTATGTCTTATTTGGAGTTATATTGTAACGTAATGTCATCTTATTAAGTTATGTCTTGATGTAATATCATCATATTCCCAAACGTCATTCTAGGACCATTAGGAACCTACATGACCAATATCTCCCATTGGTTAACGTGTTTCCACCAACAAAACTACTGCTCGTTTTCAAAAAATATTTTAAATAACAATTATAGAGCTAAAGGGTAATATAAAACAACTTAAGTCTTGGATCCAATAACCTTTTTTTATTATTAAAATACCTAGATATCGGTCAATTGATCTCCCAGATTGGTCGACCGATCCCTGATGCAGGGCTCTCTCCCAGCTGCCAAGATATTTCGTTCGACAAAAACTGTAATATCAGGCGGCCGATGCCAACCTAAGAGCAAAATTGAACAGTAAACGTCACATCGGTCGACCGTTGATGATATTTGTCGACCAATCAAATCCAGAGACTGAGATACTGCCTAGCTTAAGGGGTCGACTAACAGTGTTATCAGTCGACCCGATATTTAGCAGAATTGCAGAAATAACCTATAGGTTGACCAAAATTCTTAATAAAATTCAACAAAAGCACAATCTATGCATTCTAAGTTACTGCTCATACCAGAAACACCCCAACACACATGTTAGAAGATTTAAAATCGTTCAAATATGCGTTCTGATACGATCCCGAGCGGAGCAAAGACGAATGACGATTTCGCTGAAGTGTCGGGCTGTTCAGCCGAGGTGATGACGAAAGACTCAGCCGAGTCGGGCAGATCAACCGAGTCGTCAAGACACAAGGCTAGACATAACAGATCAGCCGAGTCGGGCAGATCAACCGAGTCGGGCATGATATCGGGTGTCGGAGAAGGGATGAATACTTCACAAGTTTCAGTTAATACGGACAATCAATAGAGCTCCGGGCACGAAAACGAGGGTTAGCTTCACGGATTAATTAGAGTATCGTGGTCCGATACAAGCAAAACAAGTGCCGAGCCATGCTTTAAAACATTCGAGTTCTTGAACCCGAGGGTGCAATAACTGACGACACCGCCAGCATGCTACGACCCGAGTCATTGTTACGATGCGGAGCATTATTCGAGTCGGGTCAAAACTACGATACTGATATGACGACGCGTTGGAAGACGAAGAAGTCAGCAAGAAGTAGAGTTCAGTCATAATATCCTAGGGTCTAGTGTTTACTTTAATGGCAGAGTTTATTTATCTGTTTTAGTTCCAAAGACTTCTTTATTTTTCTCGTATTTCCGGAGATGACTAGATACAATGTATTTGGAACTTAATTCATTGTAATTCTTGTATAATAACCTAACGGGATGTTAAAGATCTTTTTGGCAGATAAATTTGTGAGTTTTAGGAGAGAAACTCGTTGGGTTCTTTTAGAATTAGGATTATCGTTTGTCCGTGGGCGTCCAGTCACGACTTATAATCGATCTCCCGTAATGATTGTGGCGTTCAAAGGCATATACCAAGGTTCTTACCTCTCTATAGGTAACGGGTCGAGGTGCCTGGCATATTCCAAGGTTCTTGCCTCTTTATAGGCAACGGGTCGCGGAGCCAACCCCACGGGAAGTTATCCAAATTATCCAATTTTATTTTATTCTCATTTCTACCTGAATTTACCTAGATAGACCTGAGTAGCTTCGGCTATAATTATCCTTTCCGCACCTTGTTCGTATCACGTTCAAACGTAGTTTAATACAACGTACTCATGTTCAAACTAACTCGAAATTCAAAGTTAGTTATGACTCCGATGATGACCCATATCAAGGGCGGAGTCTTAACATCAATATCCTAATACAACATCATTCCCGAAAATAATAATAAACACCAATATCATGGGCTAGGACTATCCAAAATTCGACCACAAATTCCAAAACAAATTGCTGAGGTAATTGCCAACGAATTCCCTTCTCACACTACTCGAACGATACCGGAGTCTTACCTTTCTCGCTAGCACATGGGGAAGGAAGAGCATGGGTTGTGTCCCCTAGCAATTACCTTAGTAATGCCAATGATTCCCTTCTCAAAACTCACTGAACGATCCTCCCTAGCATTCCCTAAGATTGATGCTAGGGTTGCTATCAGCAAACAAGTATCACAATCATAAGCAATTAATAATACACACCAATCAACAATTTAGATATGCAATACAACTCGGCCAAGTTATAAAAATTTATATCTCGGACTCTTATAGAGTGCATCTACATGTCTCTACTAGGGTTAACGGTGGCTCGCTGGTTACCGTTGCGCTATGATTAATCGGCCCTATCGTCCATGGTAGCGAAGGCACCAAAAGGGTGCCTAGCGTCGAATCACTCACTACCTGGGTCTCTTGGATGAATTCAACTCCCACCGGTCCGAGAACAATCCCTTCATCTTTGCTAAACCCGCATGCATTTCATTATTCCCATAAACATGCCATGACATATTGGCAATATATATATATATATATATATATATATAATATATTATAATATATATTAGATTATAGTATATATATATATATATATATATATATATATATATATATATATTATATGTATATTTATATTTATATATATATATTATATATTATATATATATATATATATATATATATATTTATTTATTTATTTAGCAATCGACACTATCGCGTTCTTATGCACTATATAGCATACTTCCATGAACAATCACATGTATAAGGTTATTATCAACAACCAAGAACTCACTCCAAACATGAGTAAATCATCCATCATAACCTTCACATTTTATAATTGAACTATATATATACATATGAGAAACTCATGGAGTATAGCTATTTATGAGCAAACATTCCATTAGGGTTACATATAAATCAAGGCGTGTATGGATATGAACAAACAATATGGTGATAATATAGCTCCGAAGAGCCCCAAAAATGCAGGATCACGCACCTCAATCACCCGAACCATAAGAGAAAGTCTCAAACCTTCCGAAACCGGCGAGAAACTCCTTCAAACTCCACCAACAACAAGGAGATGAGTTGAGGAGTCACCAAAGCACTCACCGAGTCTTATTGGAGGGCTCGTCGGAGAAAGGGGCCGGTGGCGGTGATGAAGGGAAGGAAACTCTAGGAGGAGGGAAGACAGAGGGAGGATAATGAAGAAGATGGAGAAGGTGGAAAAATAAAGTTGGGGCTTGATCCCGAAGCCCTAAATAGGCTTGGCCTAGCTCAGTCCCAGCCCCTTCCCGCGGCCGGACTTGGCTTTGGGTCGAGCCCAAACCAAAATCGGGCTAGATCCAAGTTTCACCCTAGTTCTAGCAGCACTATTGGTTGACCGAAAAATAGTATCTGTCGACTGAGACCTGACAGGCTTGCACAAACAGATTTGCGGACCTCACATTGTCGCAACCATTCTTCCATTAAATATTTATTATACATTACATAATTCTTGGAGCAATTATACTTGCTCTAGAACCCAATCTGTCATACTTAATGAGAATGATGTTGAATGTTTCTAACACAACCCCAGGTCATATACCTTCACGATTGAATTTCTACATGCATACATGTTCTCGTCCATACATGTTCCTAAGAATGTCTAACATACTAATTTCATGGTTTAGGTAAAAGAAATCAATAAAATATTGAAAACACTAAACAGTATTTTGATCAACCAAAAGTTTAGTAAGACTTTACAAAAACTTCAAATACTCAATTATAACATAAACGTAACATAATACTCGAAGTTAATTTTTTTTTTTTTTTTTTTTTTTAATGAATGCAATGACTCAATGCATACCGTTTAACACACTGCATAAAATTTGATGTATTTAAATTTGAAATTATGTCCTATCTTTAATGCATTATTCTGAGAAATATTTTGTGACAATTTTATATTTTTTTTGGGAAAGATATTTATTCAATATATTGACGATTTTACAAAATGATTTTATGGCTATTTAAAACTCGATGGAATTATAATTTTCATCTTGCGTGAATTTGATATGTTGACATGGTATTTTTGGATTGAATGTTGATTTTGCCATTTAATTACTTACAGGGATTTGGAATTTTCAGTTCATATAATCACACCAATATATTGTAATTGTTTAAAAATAACTAAATAAAGAATTAGAGGAACGAGAGAGTTCTCTCACTCTCTCATTTTGTATAATCCGAATGATATATTTTGCTTTTGTTTAAACATAACTAAATAAAGAACTAGTTGTAAACTTGTACGATGCACAAATATTAATCATATATATATATATATATATATTATATGTTTATATGATATATATATATATATATTATTATATATTTTATTTATTTATTATATATCAATAATAAATTTAATGTTATTATGTTTATATTTCATATTTTTTAATGATACTTATTCTATAATTTCGTTCATGTTTTAATAAAAAGAAATTCCATATGACAATAACATAATAATTTATTTAGAAGAACATAATATTGTGATACTATCGATTTATATATAATTATTACTATCTATATATATATTAATCTATTTATATATCTATATATAGATATATCTTATAATATGTATAACTATTTATATACATTTATAACATTAAGTATTCTCTTTAATATAGAGACTTGTATTGAAGTTCCCGATGCTCGAGTTAATGTATGTACGGACTTCTATATATGGTATGATCGAGAGTTTTATTTGTTTATTAAGTGCTTAATTTGTTTGTGGATTGATTTGATTTTAATTTAGGCTGAAATTCTTCATTTTAGGCATTTGCCTGGGCCCGCGCCCCCCTCCACAATATCCTCTCTCGCCCGCGTCCATCTCTCGCGTCGCTCCCGTTCCTCTACGTCTCGCCGCCGTGCCGCCCGTCCGTCGTCGCCGCTGCCGACGCGCGTCGCAGCGCCGTTTTCTCCTCTTTCTCCTCGCTGCCATGGCTCTCTTCTCTCTCTCGCGAGCGCTCGCGTTTGTTCGGCCGGAACCCTAGTTCGTCGCGAGCGCCGTCCGACCGCCGTCGACCGTGGATTGTCGCCGCCTTAGCGTCGTTGTGGGTCGCCGCCGTCTCCTCGGGACCCTGCGAGTGCTGGAGACTCCGATCGTGCTGAGTAGCCGTTGCCGCAGCCGTCCGGCCACCTCCGGCGAGCTTCTCCGGCGAACTTAACCGCTCTGTAGATTTGCCTCGACATTGTGGACCCATTGGCGAAGTCGATTTTGGAAGAGCTTCGCAGAGTACGCATCGATTGGTTGGCCCTAACTTGGTAAGGTAGGGTAAAAGATAAGCGGTGTGCACACTCATTTTATATTGTAGATTTGATGTGATTAACATTGTTTAGAGATGTATTGGTATGTGATATACATGTTAGTGCATAGTGTGTAACGTTATAGGATGATGCCTCATAGGATGTTGATACACTTGTTTTGCTTAACCATGTTTGAATGTCTCTATATGTGATATATGACGGATGTTTAGCATAGTAACAATGTGGCTAACTACTTCAATGGGTATTAGATCAATGACATGTTATATTAATACCTGATCAAGCTGGTCCTCGACCGATCAATAATGTGATCGAAGGTAGAGTCGCGAAGAATATAGCAAAAATGGAACAACAGAAACACATAGAACACACAGATTTTAACGTGGAAACCCTCGTTGCCAAGGTAAAACCACGGACGATCACGTAAGCCAGTGAGAGAAATGCACTATGAGAAAGATATACAAGTTCTCACGAAACTCACGATTCTCTCGTACTAAGCTAAGACAAAAGCTCTCTCAAGAATAATTAGAATTCAATCCTAAGTACAGTGCCGTAGACGACCTTTTATAGACGTCTCAGGGGCTAAGCCAGCTAGGCAGCAGTTGAGAAATCTCGGATCTTAGCTGATATCTCGACTTGACTGAGTAATCCTTACGCCACGTAAGCCACTAAATCTGCGGAAGACATGTTCTTGTAGGATGCGTTCTTGGCAGCGACGTCGGGGACGTGGTCTCAATATCCGCTTGGGAATAGCCTGCGTGTCTAGCCGAGGTCTCTGGATCGGACCTTGGGCGAGGTGACCCCGAGGTAGGTCTCGATATCGCGTGTTCCTGACGTGGTAGCGGTGCGGCCTTTCGAGGTCTGGCCTGCGCGTGACATTGGCAGGCTTTCCAGGGTATACCTTCGTGGGCTTGTTCGTCTGCGTACGTTGGCCTTTCTGCCCTTTTGACACGCTGCATCTCAAATCCGAGCTCCATAAATACCCATGGTGGAAGTAGTTGTGTATGACGTCTTTCTTTTTAAATTGTTTTTACTTATAGATGCATGGGAGCCGGTTTGCTCTAGATCTGCGGGTAGAGATATGGTTAATCTTGATGATGATGTGAATACTTACATTTTAAATAATACAATTATGCTTATTGAAATGGATGCATGTTTTTATGGAATGCTCGATAATAGATATTATAGCGCTCGTTGATTTGAGTGTACTTGAGAATATTCGGTGAGCATGTCCATGACTTGATTATGCATTCAGTATGCACATTTATACATTATATGCATAGTAGTCTCATGCAAGGTTCGACGTGCCGGAGCCGCCGGCGCTCCGCACTGGAACGGTGCCAAGACGACGCTGTTGGTCACGCGCGTGACCTATATCGGGTCCGCGCGTTCGCACGGACCTGATTACGGTCATCAGGTCCGCGCGATCGCGGGGACCTAATTCAGGTCCGCGTGGATCTGATTTGGGTCTGCGCAGACCATTTTCTTTCTTTTTTTTCAAATTTTTTTTTTTATAATTTATAAAATGTGTTTAAAAATATATTATAATTATTTTTTATTTTTAAAATTTTTTAAAATATTTTTTATTTGTTTCTTTTATTTTTGTGTTTTTTTAATATTTTAATTTAATATTAAATATAAAAATAATATTTTATTATCGGCACGGTCGGCACGTCTCGAGATCTGAATTTATCGAAACTCGAAACGGCACGACAGGTAAACCTTGTTCTCATGATGCCTAGTGGGTTACATTAGATCGTGCTCTAGTCCTCAATTATCGGAATGGTATCCGTATAAGCTCTTGTATTCGTTGTGCCGGTGACAAAAGTCTTTGTTGTAACGGAGTTGTGTACAATTTGGCTTTATGGAAGCTTTGTTGTTGATAATGGAGTAGTGTCTTCGTGTCCTTTCGTTTCGTCGGGGAGAAGTCTTCGTTTTTTACGGAGTATCACGCACAAACGTAAAATATAGAAAAGTAATTTTTAATGATTATATATATATATATAGAACCACCATTTTATGCAATACTTGCTCTATTGGCATTTGTTCATATTCTAATAATATGTTGCGAATAGTATAATATTTTAATAATAATAACTATTAATTAATAAATAATTAATAATATGAAAATTATATGATAGTTAATTTTTTAACTTTATCATTTATAAATATGATTAAATTCGTGCATTGTACATGTGCCAAACTGATGCATTTGTAAAGCTGGTAATCAAAGAAGTGCCACATGTCACATTAAATAGCTTCTAGGTACGCCACGTGGCGTTTATTTATTATAAGCAAGAATTGTACCACCTACATTAATAGATAAGAATTCAGAAAGTAATCTAACGAATATTAAAAATGTGAAAGAGGTAAAATTAATATAATATAATACTTTAAGGGAAAAATAATAAGAGTTTAAGAAAAATATTTTTATTTTTAAATTGTTGTTATTATTATTTTTAAATTACTATTTATTTATTTAATTTTGCCTATTTCACATTTTTAATATTCGTTAGATTACTTTCTAAATTCTTATCTTCTTTATAATAAAGTAGACGCCACATGACGTACCTAAAAGCTTTTTAAGGTGACACGTGACACTTCTTTGATTACCAGCTTCACAAATGCATCAATTTTGCATCTGTACAATGCATGAAATTAATCATATTTATAAATGATAAAATTAAAATTAATTATCTTATAATTTTTATATTATTAATTATTTATAAATTAATGGTTACTTTTATTAAAATATTATACTGTATTCGGAATGTATTATTGGAACATGAACAAATGCCAAATGGCATAAGTATTGCATGAAATGGTGGTGATATTCAGTTATATATAAGTATATTATCTATTTTTTTAAAAGATGGATAAAATATTATTTAAGAAAATTTTTATTACATATTATATCATATAATTACTTTTCTTAATTATTTATGTCAGTACGTAGATAATTTTTTGATATTTAATTGTTATTTTGATTAAGTTATTATATTATACTAGTTTTGATCCTTCCCACGGTTGTTAGTCACAAATATAAAATAATAATATTAAAATCTACTTATATTTTAATATATAAATAAATAATTATTTTTATTAAAATATTATATTTTATTTGTCATATTATTAGAGTAAAATAATTACCATATGATATATATAAAATAATAAAGTTATTTGAATGACGTGAAATGGTGGTATTTATATATTATATATATACTATTCAAAAGCTTATTTTATTTTAAATATATTAATTTTATATAAGATAATATTTTTAATTAAAATATTGTACTATATTTATCACATATAATTAGAGAAAAAAAAATCAAATTACCTACCTAAGTTACGACTTTGATCACCCATTTGCATATATTGTATATAATTATATATAGATCATTAAGAATTTTATAATGACCTTTAAAATTCTTCATTACATACCAAAAATTACGACTTTGAGCACCCATTTCTATATATTTGTATATAATTATATCTAGATTATTAAGAATTTGTTAATGACCTTTTAAATTCTTCTAAATTATTATAATTTATCTTTAATATAAAATAAAATTTTATAAATTATACTTAATTTTTATATTTAATAAAATTATTAATAATATATTAAGTATGTATTGAATACAAACTCTCATTAAATATATGATTATTATATAGTTATTATTTAATGACATGTCAAATGGTAAGATGATAGAGACGCCATGTGGTATATTGTGAGTTATAAGAAGTGCCTCATGGCGCTCAACTATTTTGATACCGAGTTATCTATACATATATATATAGATTTTATTATAATTGTAAACCGTTCATATTCTTCAAATTAGTTATATGATATTTAAAATTTTTATTATTTGATGCTAATGTTATATGACTTTTTTAGAATGAAACAAATGTTATATAGTACACTAAAAATTATTTAAGATGTCGTGTAGTGCAATGACTTTGATCACCCAATTTTATACGCAGGGCTCGGGCTAGTAAATAGCGTTTGTTGATCTTGGGGCAAACTTTTCCAAGAGCGGGTTGAAGACATCGAGCATGCATCGTATCGTCGCCGGTAAGGTGGCGAAGTCCGCTTTCACTCGGTGCGCCGTCCAAGCGAGCGCAGGTTCCGCCCCGCTATGGAAGCTTCTTTGCTCAAGCAACTCCCAACTCCCTCGTTCTATCTTCTGTATGATCTAATGAAAAGATTACATTTATTCCTCCTGCAATTTCATTATTATTTTTTCTTACTAAACTTTGATTATATGCAGGTCCTTTCATCTTATTTCATCCCCACGATGCTGCGGCAGCATCCTCTGAGCCGCATGGCAGAATGCGGTCTCTGCTACCGGCCCTTCTCTTTGGGGGCTCCTTAGGGCTTGGTTCACTTCAAGTGTGCTATGCAGATGCTAATGAGGTGCATTTCTTTTAATTAGCTATGGTTTGCTATTGTTTGGTGGATAATTCTTCTTGTCATTCTAGTCTGAATCTCAGCCGAGCTCTTTAGCGGTGCAAGAATTGGCTGCTCAAGAAAGGCGCAGACTTGAGGAGCTGCTCAAGAGTAAAGGCATGCAACGTGGCTCCTATCCACCTTTCTCAGTTGGTGTAGGAGGCAGACAGGTGAGATTAGCAATTTGTCGTTGCCAATTGGAAGAAACGCTGATCGCCTGATGCTTTCTAACAATGATTTACTTAGTGTGCATATGTTAGCTCAAATATAGAAATATGGCATATATATCATCAGCCATAATGTCTAAATACACCATGGCCTTGCTCGTGTATCTTGTAATTTTCACCTTCATGTTGGTTGAACAAATCATTTAAAATATCGATACTTGTGCAAACTTTAGCAATTTTTGTTATTTAGTTTATAGTTTTTCCTCTTCTGTTTTGGCTATGCTTATCATACAGATGCTACATGTTATGCATATACTTGAAGTCTAGAAACCCAGTATGTTTTGTACTTCTAATGAAGTCTAAAGTGTCCTTTTTCATGTAGCATCATATGATAGATTGACAATTTTCAATTGACTCTTAAAATGCTTAGGTGACAATCAAATTCAAGATTCCTCCTACATGCGACATATCGTACCTTGTCGTGGATCTGGTTTCACATCTTGGGCTTAAGGCTGAGCAGAGTGGAGGCAGCTCAGAAATGAAGTTACGGGTTTGGGAAAGGTTTGTTAAAACCTTGGACTAAAACCTCTCTTTCCTATTTGCCTATAACGTATCTAGATAAATTAATGTGCACTATTTAAATTGTTAATGTTAGTCTACATCTCATTGTCTATTTTAGAATTTTGTCGCACTTGTTGATAAGTTATGCTTTTGTTCCAAGTTTATTTTCAGTGATTGGCTTTCTAAAACTATGGTAATTTAAAGCTGCACATTATTTATGAGGATGTCCACTGGAAGGTCTATGGATTTTAATAAGCCTTAAAGAAGGACTTCCACCTTTGCAATCTAGATTTATCTTGTACAACTTAGTTACAATCCGTCTTTGGGATCCATATTTATGTTGTCCAACTTGGATTTGATAGTTACCTTACTGACTAGAGGAATTCTGATTCTTGGTATTAAATGTACAAGTGATTTTTCACTATTGACAAGAAAGAAAGAGAAGAAGAAGGTTCCAAGTTAATGTTGGTCCATTATGCTGTTACATAGTCACATGTATGTCTACACCGTCATGATTCGATTTGGTTCATATTTCATAACAAAATGGTCATAAAAGCGATCGATCTTCGTCTTCATTACCGTTGGCCCCACTCACAAACGCGTCGTCACTGTCACCTTGCTGCTCGCCGGAGCGGTTATCATCTAAAACGCCAGCACCATCATCTCCCCTGCAACTACCGTCCCCCTTTGCCAACACCATTGTCTACCATCGTGGCCTTTATCACCATTTGCTTTCATTGTGTTGTTTCTGTTGGTATCGGGTTGCCGTTAGGAACCTTTGCTATTCCGTTACACTATCAAATTCGGTTCATATTATATCCGGCTGCTGTCCGGACGCTAACGAGAACCAACCTGATTTCGTACATATCAAAATAGGTTACAAGATCATGCAACCAAGCTCTGCTACTATCACTCTCTCAAGGACTGATCCGATATGGTGTTGATTAGATTTACTTTTATAAATAAACTAAGTAGTCTGAAGCATTAATTATGTCCAGCACTGATAAGGATAATCATCATCGGATCAACTTGTCAACTTGTCTGAAAGTATCTTTCTGTAGTTCGAGAGTTGAAGAATGTTATGCAACTATATTGAGACTATCATAACTTGCTTTGTTAACTTCCTAACTTGGTAACTAATTTTGTATCCTTCACAAAAGCTTGGCTCTTTGCTGTTGTAAGAGTAGTTGTGCAAATTTGGTGTAAATTCAGTTTGTATACATATCCCTGGTAACTGAACGCTTAGAATTAACTTGATATAAACAGCATTTTAAAGTGATATTATCTTAATCATATTAACATATCAAATTACGTCAACCCGCATACTTGCATAGGTATATCTTCAGCTAGCTAACCAACAAACAAAGATTCCCCTGCAGCATTTTGTCTCATTCAGAGTAGAACATATAAAGCTTATTTAATAATTAATAGATAATTTACATCTCTAAGATTTTGTTATCACCATCAAGCATGCTTGTATTAACTTATGTTTCTCTGTAGTACAGCTTGGATATTGTTTTGCGATGATTCATAGTTTGAACTAGTAGGACACTTCCTCACTTTTTATCACTGTTTGCATCTGTCATTGGGTTTGCATTCTCATGTTATGTCTGAGTTTTTCTTTGGAACATGCTTTTCTCCTGGATTGAAGGTATAATTGGTGGAAAATTTGATTTTTTTCCTTCTTTCCTGTTTCTTTTATTGTTTTCTGCCTCTGTCTTTCTTATCTTTCTTCATTTTAATTTGATTTTTCAACGTATGTTGACTTGTTGATACTCATAACAGTAGTGTAGTTATCATAGTGTGGGAGATAATTCTCCATGTAATAAATTTAGGGACTATAGTACCCTGAATTTCTCTCTGTTTGTTTCAGTGCAGCTGCTTGGCAAATGACCCTAAGTTTTCCAGGAAAGGAGACTGAAGGTGGTGATGTGTCAGAAAATGTGGAGAAACATGACGGAAATTTTTGCGTGTTAATATTTGAATCACTTGTCGGACAGGATTATCGTGTTAGTTCCTGAATTTTGACTTATATATTCTGATATGATTATCATCTATTAGTTGAACTATTATCATGCATGATTTGGTCTTTGCATCAAATCTATTGAATGACCAGTTGGGTTTCCAAGTCGATCACTTTGCTCCTTGGTTTTGTTAAATGTCCATTTCTTTAACGGAGATATCATCACAAAGATGCTTCTGAGGATATGAGTTTTGTACGCATTAGCAATTTAGTAGAAACAAAGAATGCTAGGGCTTAGGGAGGAAAGATCCAACATCTTCAACTGAAGCATTCAAAAGGATGGAAGGAAGGCGACAATAATGACAAAGAAAGGAAAACATTACGGGTATTTCAATTATTTACTCTAATGTGATGGTAAACTTGGTTGGAGGGGAGATTTTTTGCGTTCGCAAGGTCTTGTGGGCAAAGCGGCCACTTTAAAAACCTAGATTGCATTATTTACTGAAAGGATCATGACCAAGAGCAAAAAGGATCATTGCATCCCTTATCTTAGAGAATAATTGAGTCTTTATATATGTGATTAATCATTAAGCAAACTTTTGAATGAAATTTTTGGTAAATCTGGATTTTTCAGGAAATTGAATTTATAACGCAAGGAAGTTTTAGTTATAATGAGCTTGAAGCCTTAGCAAGTGCTCTTAAGTTTGCTGGTGTAAAGGGAGACGTAAACAGCAGATCAGGTAGAAACTCGCGAAGCTATATGCATAGAAGGAGCAGCGACTATGATCATGCACAGACAGCATCTATGGACAAGGCGTTGTCTTCTTTGGAGGCCATGGGTATAAGAGTTTATAAATTTGACGAAACTCAAAGTTATCCTCTGGATGGCGTGATATCTTGGGAAAATATTGCAGGATATGAGCAACAAAAACGGTATGGTGTGTGGTGTTCTATAGTGTACCCCTACATTTATGTTAGCTTTGGGAATTCTTTCTTCGTTGTATATTGTTCAAATTATGGAGTTTAATCTTTATGCTGAAGGCGAGTACAATCGTATCTGTGCACTATGTTTTTTTTGACACATAAATGCAAAATTTCTGTGTGTAACTTGTGTTACAGTTGAATCCTTTAGATCTAGATTTCATGGTTTCTTGCATGGATGCTTTTTCTTTATATGACACCGATACCACTTTTGAATTAGTAGATTCATGTTACTTCTTCTTCCTGTATTTTCCTTTGATGCATTTGGCATTTATATCTTAACACTTAAATATAACTATTTTCTTTTTAGAATATTTTAGTCATGCATCTCAGTAAGCTTTGTGTTAATATTTGCTGAAATAAATTTGTTGCATGACATGCATACTTGATATTTATGATCAAGATCCTGGAGTTCTTTTGCTGATTGATTAAGACATTGATGTTACAGGGAAATTGAGGATACTATTCTTTTGGCACTGCAAAATCCTGATATATATGACGAAATAGCTCAAGGAACAAGAAGGAAATTTGAAACAAATCGACCTAGGGCTGTCCTTTTTGAAGGCCCCCCAGGTTACTCTTGATACTACATATGCTATTTGCAAATCCTACTACGTATATAATGACACACACATGCTGGTATTGTTACTTTGCACCAATAACTTTGTCTCATCATTCCACCTTAGCAGTTTTTCTCAACCATTGGTGCCTTTGTAGTGGTTATAGTTTTTCTTAACCATCTGTGATTTTCCCATCACCGGGCCATTCCATCACGCTTAGCACATGCGGTCACAGAGGACAAGGATGTGATCTGTGTGCAATGTACCTTTGGCTTTTTGTTTGTGTTGTTGTAGCCATTGCTGTTATGCACTAGTAGTTATTCATGCTGCCATGCAGGCCATACCCAGCCTAATTCTGTGTTGAATCTCCATCTTGTGCGCTTGTTTCTACCTCGAGTCATCAAGCTTGTTCCTTAGGATTGTCCATGCTTTAGGGATGATCAAGTTGGGCAATTATTATTTACCTTATTCATATTGGGATTCATGAAGTAAGATCAGTTTCTTTAATTTAATTATGGTATGCTTTATTATCAAGCATAGACGGCAATTAGGATGTATCAAAATCATTTTTATCATTTTTAATCTGATGGACGATCAACTACACCAATCCTCGTGAATATCTTCTCATAATAATGTCTTTCATAGTTTGCATTTTTAAAATTTAATGGTGATAAAAACTACTTACTATTGTTATCTTCTTTAGTCCAGATGTTGATTTACTTTCAGGCCTCTACGTATTTGTTTCATTAGTATCTACTAATTTATGTATAGATGCTTGGAGTTTGAACAAATAATTTCTTTTCCGAGCTTTTGATAATAAGCATTGTCTAGCTCTCTTAAGAAAATCTTCGTTTTGACTAATCTAGTTTTCAATAAGAGAAGTTTGTTACATTGTTTTCAGGAACTGGAAAGACATCTTCTGCTCGGGTAATTGCTAAGCAAGCGGTAGGTCAACATATACGCTTTCAGTTGACTTGGTATCATAGATTTTGCATGTGTATATGTTTTTACCTTTATCCATTTGTTTTCTTCAGCATACTATAACAGAATATATGCACTTGCTATTAGCTAATCTCAACACAAGGTGCTTAGATCCTTGTCCTCAAAGATAACAGAAATCATAGTTGCTGCCATACCTTGATGTGATTCACTAAATTCACGAAATTGATTTATGGGAAGATTGTTGTATTAATTTACAATATCCCCTTCTTTCCATAGTGATAGTATACTAAGTTTTTATGCGTACTTCACTCCTGAAGCTGCGGTCCATTTTCTTGATCTTGCAGGGTGTCCCTTTGCTTTATGTGCCACTTGAGGTTATTATGTCTAAATATTATGGTGAAAGTGAACGTTTACTGGGAAATGTATTCAATCTTGCCAATGAGCTACCAAATGGAGCAATAATTTTTCTAGACGAGGTATATCTCCATTTGCTAAATAAAATATCCTACATACATGTTCGTTGCTTTAATCATATTTTGGAACCATATGAATGTGGATTTGTTTCCAACATTTATCCACTTAGACTTTGATGTATTTTGAATTATCAAATGCGCAAGTGATTAGAAGTAACAAGATGATCACATGGTAATTGTCTTCAAGTTCCAACTTAGTGACAGATAAATTGAAGTAGATGTTTTAGGATCCTAACAAAGCTCAACACAACAGCATGCAATAAACTGAATGAAAGTTTGATGAGTACAAAGTTTCTTACCATCTGATGTAGTGACGAACGTAAAACATCCTTTTTAACAGTATAAGGACAGTTAGACCCCTAAGCTAGGGGTAGTTGGGTATACAATACAAACCATCTTTGAATCAAATCGCGTTGCAGTCCTATATGGGGAAGGCTTGCGGCCTTAATGGTTAAGTTGTGTCTTTCTGATGCTATGAAGTGTTATGGATTAAGTTTCATGGTTAACTTCTTCTTCTTCTTCTTTTTTTATTTTTTTATTTTTTTATGTGTAGGTTGTGTTGAAGGTTTAATAGAAATCTGATTGCAGATTGCACAATGAGTTGGAAAATGACAACATCTATATTGATTATGAGTCTAATTATAAAGCTTAGGAGATTTTAGTGAAATTGATATGACTCGTGAAGGGTCAACTTAGCGACAGATAAATTGAAGTAGATGTTTTAGGATCCTAACAAAGCTCAACAGAACAGCATGCAATAAACTGAATGAAAGTTTGATGAGTACAAAGTTTCTTACCATCTGATGTAGTTACGAACCTAAAACATCCTTTTTAACAGTATAAGGACAGTTAGACCCCCTAAGCTAGGGGTAGTTGGGTATGCAATACAAACCATCTTTGAATCAAATCGCGGAAGGCTTGCAGCCTTAATGGTTAAGTTGCGTCTTTCTGATGCTATGAACTGTTACGGATTAAGATTCATGCTTAACATTTTGTTTTGTTTTTTTTGGGATAAAGTTGTGTAGAAGGTTTAATAGAAATCAGATTGCAGATTGCACAATGAGTTGGCAAATGGCAACTTCTATATTGATTATGAGTCTAATTATAAAGCTTAGGAGATTGTAGTGAAATTGATATGACTCGTGAAGGTCACTCTATTTATAGGCATTGGTTTTCTTTGGAATATGAAATAATCTATAAATATGGATAGAAACACCGTTAAGTGTTCCAACTTTAACTTCGAACTTGAGATTCTACTTCATTTGGCATAAGTCAATAGTTATATAGCAGCAAAATACACAATCTTGGCTGTATAGATTTATTGAGATTGAAGAAAAACTTATTTATGATCCTTACCAAAATAAGACTGATAAACACAAATTTTTGGCCCAAAAGGCAATAAAACCCCTATTTTAGTTGTATGTGCATAACAGCTTCTCTGAATACTTTTGTTTTCCATTTCATATAGGTTGATTCTTTTGCTATAGCTCGAGATTCAGAAATGCATGAAGCAACCAGAAGGATTTTATCAGTAATTCTTCGCCAGGTGATATTGCTTTTTGTCCACTAACTTATGAAGAAATCTAATTTTTGCTTTATTATTATTGCTCCCTTCCTGGCAATATTTTTTGTTCTTCGACTGTGCTGTCAGCATCCATCTGATAGCTATGTTTCATTTAGTATGTTTGGATGAAGGTTTTGAGGATGATAAAGGGAATACGTACCAGTAAACGTTAAGATAGCTCCTATTGGTGCTTTTTTGTTGAGATTATATTTGGTGGAACACGTAATGCGAGCTCACGCCCCGTAAGGACCTCAAACTCGCGGGAAACCCCCACGCCCAGCCTCGACTGACGCCTGTGATCCAAGTACTGGCCTTTCATGAAAAGAGGCTTCTGCCATGGGGTACAGAAGATTTTTCAGAAAATTCTGTGAGGATTTCATCCTACACGGACTCGAACCTGGATGGTGACGCTTCCTGAGGCGCCTCCCATCCAGTCGAGCTAACCGCACGCTACCTAATGCTTCCTGAGCTTCTTGAGGTGCCTTGAAAACATGCAAATTATGTGCATTCTTCATTTCAGATTTAGTGATGCTGTTTAATTATTTCAGTTATTTGTTGTTCACACCCAAACCACCTAATGGGGGAGCAACCTAGTTTTAGGGGTGAAGTAGGGTGCCCTATCTCTAGGCCTTCCAAACATGTAATAGGTGAAACGAGCCACATATTTAGACCTTGTTCTGCCTTAATTCAACATGTACCTATGTTGATAGGGAAGCAAAGCTTTAGTAGGAGCTCCTCCCTTTACTATGGTTTACTGGTGCTATGGTTTGTCAACCACTATTACAGTTCATTTTCTTTACAAATGTGCTCATAACTTCATATATATATATATATATATATATATATATATATGAATCTGGCTTAGCAATTTCCTGGCGTCTCTTTTCATAAATAATTCTGGTATGGATTTTGTTCTAATTGATTTGCAAATGAAAGATTTACTAGTCAATGTATTAATATTTGTGGTTTTTATCTAGATACTGTTATTTTTTACGGTCTCCTGAAGGCTTGAGAATCCATGAGTTATTTTTTCGTTTTTAAATCTAAGGAAAGATACAACTCCCACCCAATGGTTAAACTTAAGAAAGCATGTACATCTAATTTTACACGTGTAAAAGGGTCAAAAGTTGTCTTTCCCAATTTTCGTTTAAACAGTTGAATCAAATGGTGGCATTGACGTTGTCTGTAGATGCAGCTAGAGATTCTCAAGTTCGAGAAGGAAGGAGGTTGCTGGAAAAAAATAAGGGGGGGATTTGTGCGTTCTAGGCTCATAATAATCTTGTTGTAACTATACCGTCATGCTGCTTGCGAAAAAATGATTCTCTTTCAAAGTATTGGGGGAAAGCGAAATATTGTATTTTCAACAGCTTCAGTTTGCATAAACTTTCAGAATGAACCAAGTTCTTCCCCTTTGCACCACAAGCAAATACTCAAATTTAGCTTCAGGGGGCATTAAGGTGGGATAGACGAGCTGTCCAAAGAGGCCCATGACTTGGCGTAATTGTTATACAGCGACACAATATTGGGTCAAGTAGAAATTCTTTTGTTAACTTTGGTAGCATTTTATGTAGATTCTTATAATTCCTCAGATTGTGAATGTTTATACATTTCATTTTTTTTATTATTTTATTTTTTCTATGCAGATTGATGGGTTCGAACAGGAAAAACGAGTGGTGGTTATAGCTGCAACAAACAGGAAGGAAGATCTTGACCCTGCTCTTATCAGGTCGATTATTGCATCTATTTTCGTGGTAGATGAGGCACTGTTAGTCATCTAAGTGCTGGTCATATGTGTTTTGTTCTATCTAATTCCAGCCGTTTTGATGCAATGATTACTTTCGACCTTCCTGATCAACATACCCGTGAAGAAATAGCAGGTCAATATGCAAAGCACCTAAAGAACACTGAATTAGTTCAATTTGCTTTGGCTACGGAGAGGTAAGTTCAAGAGACTTTCACTTTTGGTTTTCTCTTAATTCTTGGAACACTTCCAAAAACTTGTTTTCTACTTTGGGTCAAGCAAGGATTTGATAATTTTTTCTTACTATTGAACATGATTTTTATACTGTAGCTTCGAAAATAACTTGCATCCAGAATGCAAATGCCATGTGCATACTCTGACATATGGGAGCTTTTCTACATATAATTTAAAAATCCTATTGGCTAAGCGAACAGTCTAGAATTAAGCGACTGAGCTGACTGAGCCATAGTATTACAGCGGCTGTGTTAGTCCAAATTGAATCTAGATCTAGATTAGTAAGAGTTATATTAAGAAATATTGTATAAGCTATTGTTTAGGAAGTCAACATTTAGTTGACGTCGCATGAATGAATAGTTAATTTAGATAAGTTTGTTATTAGGAGCAGCTTAATTATAAGCCGGTGGCGGGACTCACCGCTGTCGGGCTGCCTATGGGACCAATCTACTAAGTTTCTGCCAGGAGAAAGGCTTTGAAATCGAAAGCTTCCATTTGAGTACATATAAGACGAAATATATGTTATATGAGTTTAGGAAGGGAAGAACTAACAAGAATCATGAGGTCGTGTGTCTTGGAGATAAGGAGATTTATAATAATAAATATTTAAGTATGTTGGGTCATATACACTGAATAATAGAGAAACAAAAGAGATGGTATCAAATGATGGGTGATACATAATACAATGGAGAAATAGATAGGGGATATCACAGAATGTAGGACAGATGGCAAAATGAGGTAGCGGTATAGTGTTTTATGTGACAATGATCCCTTTAAATTTTAAAACTTAAGGGAAAGTTTTATAGGATGATGTTCGCCAATATTTTATTGAGCAGATTATGCTCTGAAACACAATAGGTTTAGAAGTTATACATATGATAAGTGCTATGATGGATGTGTGGACATGTGATTAAGGACGATTAGAAATAAAATGATTAGGAGAAAGTTGGTATAGCGTTAATAGAGAATAAGATGATAGAAAGTTGCTTAAGGTGGTTTTTAACACATGAAACTGACCCATTGATGCGCTAGTTAAGATGTGTAGTGCTGGAAATGACCCCTATTAAGAAGGGTCAATTTATTTTGCTTGAGTAAAGATATGACTCTACATAGAGCACAATGGTATACGACGAGTATCCATATAGCCGACCCTACCTAACAGAAAAGGCTTCATTGATGTTGTTTTGGTTTACCACGTCACTCAAAAAATTAAATTCAGGAGACTTTTTTAAGTTCTTCCATGTTTTCTTGGTAGCTAAATTTGAGACCCTATCACTTGGAATGATGTACTAATCTTATTAAACTCAACTATCGTTTCTTTCTAGGATGTCAGGGAGGGATATTAGAGAAGTGTGTCAGCAAGCAGAAAGGCATTGGGCATCCAAGGTAAGATTTCCTAACGAGGTCTACTACTTACACGCTAATATTTAGTTAAACATTCATATTTTCATAGTTAATAAGAGGCCAAGCAACTAAAGATGCTGAAGGTGTGAGTCTTCCGCCTATCGAAGAGTATATCCAATGTGCTGAGCAAAGGCAAAAGGCTATACTAGATCTTTCAGATAAGAAAAGGGATTCCAGGTCCATGTATAAGACCTTAGCACTTGCGTAATAGCTACAGCCCATGAATTACGAGGCAGCACAAAGAAATTTTGTTCTCAGGTGCTTAACTACAGGTTTGTGGTGCACTTCACGGAAATAGAAATTTTTAAGTTGTAGATTAACTTATACTGGCATATATTCTTTTTGTGGATATTTCTGAGCATTTCATTCAACAACGCAATGATGCTTAGGAGCCTCTTTCTTTTGTGTAAATGCTCATATTAATAACACTGATAGATTTTACTCCTAATTTGACTGATTTAACTGGTAATCCTTGTTGATACTGCAGGGTCGTTTGGATTTACAAGGGATGGTGTTACATAGTGAGAGCTACTTTAAATGCAGCAAACACATCTAGTGCTCTTGCGGCATGTAATTAGCTGCATGAATATGATGTTCATAGTGCTTGTCTAATGGCTTCAAGTGTTAACAGTGCACAAATCGGTTGGATATCAACTCTGTGCACGATTGGAGGTTATCGACTTTGTGTCTCAATTGTGAGTTAATAAATAAGCACTTATGTAGGTCTAAATAGCCATAGGGCTGTCCGTCGTTCAACTTTTATTAAGTTGCATCTTGCATGTAGCCTGTGGAGATGAAAGTTGTGTTGCAGATGGTATTTTTGCGAAGCACTTCACTTCGAAAATGAATTGCGATGTCTTTTCTCTCTCTCTCTCTCTCTCTCTCTCTCTCTCTCTCTCTTGAGTTAATACCCAAAATGCGCCCTGGTCGTTTTAGAACCAGACCTTAGATTTTAAAATCGGACCAAGTGGACTGCAAGTTTCACCCCTTGGACATGTTATCTCGATTTGATAGAATTTGATGATTAAAACTTATTAAGCATTTGACATCTCCAATCCTATAAATAAATAAAAATTGCGATTATTAAATCATTTTGTGGAGTTGTTTCTTTTTATAACCTAAAAAGTTTGCATAAAATGGGGTAACAGTCTGAAGGGGTGAAATTTAGGGTCAATATATAATCTGTCCAAGTTAAAATTTTAGCCTTTGATAAGGGGATTGATATATTTTGATCTCTGAAATGTTTTCTAGAAACAGCTCCTAATCCCACAAGACCGGCTCTGTGGCTCATTTCATGGCGTCCAACACTAATAAAACAGATCTGAAGGTATTTTTTGTTTTTTAAAAGTCCAAAAAGGAACGCCACAGATAAAACAAAATTAAATAATTTTTGTAAAAGTAATTTACATTATTATTGGTTGAAATTATACTTGAAAAAGCTTTAAAATAGTTTATAATATTGTTGAAGTTCTTTTTAATTAAGAGGCGTAGCAGTTCAAATATTTTCAAAAAGTAATTCAAAACCTACGTTGAGAGTTAGCTTCATAAACAGGCTCGCGAGATCAGAACTCTTCCAGAGATGACATATAAAATTGTTTGAAAAGTTCATGGTTAATATTTGTTTTTTATTTTTCTTTCACATTTCCCTCTCTATAAATTGTACGGAAGAGTTTGCTAAAAGAAATGTTACGGGTGGGTAAATTTATATGTAAATATATAAAATTATTTTATCAAAATTATGGTGGCACGTGTAACTTTAAGTAATGTGTATTTCTTATTTAAAAAAAAGATATGTCATATTTATATTAATTGATAAAATTTTTAAAAAGATATATAATTAATTTTAAAAAATAAAAGGTCTAAAGTACATATAATATAATACTTAATAATAATTAATTTATATAAAAAATAATCTATGTAGGTGTGTGTATATACATAACTATAAATTTTTTTTTTTTTTGAAATAACGTTTTATCTAATTTTTAAGAGAAATTGATAATCCATTTTAAATATATATAAATTCCGACTATCATTGTTGGGCTCTCAAACGTATATAAGATAAACATAACCATCTATTTCTTTCATGTCACGTGTCATCTAGATATAAATTTAAATTAAAAAAAAAAACAAAAGTTTAGCATTTTAATTTTATTATTTATACATTTTTTTTGATAAAATTTGTGCATGACATGGGTGCTAAAGTAGTAGAGCAGACATTTTAACCGAACATGCACAATTTTTCTGGACATTATATGTCATAGCTGAATTTTGACAGAAATATATATATATATATATATATATACACACACACATGTATATATATAAAATTGTCCTACTAAATCTTTTCGTCATGTGGCATTTTTTTTTATTCTAAAAAAGTCATATGATATTTATATTAATTGATAGAAATTCATAAATTATATAACTTATTTAAAGAATATAAAAAATTTAATATTAAAAATAAATAATTTATAAAAATTTTAAATTACAAATGTTCTTTCGGCTTCCAACCACATGCAGCATTGCATTCGAACCTTATAATTCACAAATTATAAATGTTATACTGAGGATAATACATAATATACGATCCGGATCCTCTGCTACCCCTTCCCTGCGCCCATCGCTGCTCCCTCCATCCTCGCCATCCATTATGCCCATCACTCATCTCGAGACACCACCTAAAATTTTCGTCGACTTATTTGACTTATTTTTAAATATTTTTACGAAAAATTTTAAACTACAATATTATAGATTTTAATATGATCTACAACTTTGTAGTTGAACATTTTTCGAAAAAGTATCAAATATTATATTAAAATGATGATCAAAATTATAATCATTATTTTGTTATATTATTTGATTTTTTTTCAAAAGATATTCAACTATAAAGTTGTAGATCACATTAAAATTCATAATATTGTAATTCAAAGTTTTTGTAAAAATATTTAAAATATAGGTAAAATAAATTACTGAAAATTTATACAAATACAGAATATTATACAAACTTATAACAACTAATTTGATCTATTTTTAAGTATTTTTACGAAAAACTTTAGACTACGATATTTAGATTTTAATATGATCTACAACTTTGTAGTTGAATATTTTTCGAAAAAATGCTAAATAGTGTGTCGAAATAATAATCAAAACTTTAATTATTATTTCGGCATATTATTTAGCATTTTTTTCGAAAAATATTCAACTACAAAGTTGTAGATCATATTAAAGTCTATAATATTATAGTTTAAATTTTTTTGTAAAAATACTTAAAAATATATTAAATAAATCGACGAAAATTTTAGACGGTGCGTCGATATGAGTGATGGGTATGATGGATGGCGAGGATGGAGGGAGCAGCGATGGACGCATGGAAGGGGTAGCAGAGGATCCGGATCCACATAATATAATTGGCCTTTATTATTATTGTATTAAGATCTTGACATTATATTAAATGTCCAGCCGCTTTCCTCCCTTCCTCTCCAGAAACGCTCTCATCTCTTCGAATTCGCAATCAGAGTATAATTAACGCTGAAAAAATTCCTGCACAAGACAAAATCATAAGAAATTTGGAAAGAGAAAAAAAAACTCCCAAGCCTCCAAAATCTCCAAAAATCAACCCGAGAAGTTTTTAATGAATATGAATAAAATTGACGAAGAGTCCGGAGCCAAGGAAGATGAGGCGGAAGGGCAACAACACCAGCGCCGCGGCGATCGCTAAGAACAACGCCACCACGCTCTCCTCTCAGCTCCCGACGAATTGATTATATCTCCAAAAAAAGGAGAAAAATAAAATCAGAATCCAAAATCTTTTGCCAATGTTGTGCTCCGTATTCATTGAGTGAAGATACTCGCGAGAGGTGGAACGAGAGAGGATTGGAGGCCTTTTATGAGGAGGATGATGGTTGGGCAGTCAGTGCACAGGTGGAGGATTGAACTACTATTGGATCCATTTTTTCATGACTTACTGGGCTAATTCAGCATGATCAACTAATATATGAATTAATTTATATAATCCATTCTACTTGATTGGGGAAAAATCCATGGGCATTGAATTTCTTCTTTACTTCAAGTCCACGTTTAGTCTAAATTTAATTTATAATATATTTTTATTTTATTTTTTAAAAGTGCTTCTATTTGATGTTGCGCTTTAGTTTTATTGATTTTAGTATGCCGTTTATACAAGTAAAATTAACTTAGTAAATATTTCGACCAAAAGTAGAATAATAGATGGCTTATAATTTTTTTTATAAAACCACTGGGTCATCCTAAGCTTTATTGAAAGTATAATATTTGAGACTTTTAACAACTCATAGTAATTACCTTCATATTTATAAATTATTTAGAAACAGAAAAAGTTAGATATTTTTATTTCCATCTATTGCCAATAGAATTTGAAGTTAATATAAAAATAATTACTATAATCTTATTTGGACTAGGATTTGTAGTTGATGCGTTTTGGTTTTGGTGATTCATGCATATCCCCAATTTTCTGAAGAATGTTGAAGACTTCATAAGGACAAGAGTTTGCTTAATATTTTTTTTTTTATCTTCCATATAGTGATCGCACGATCTTAGGTTTGTTTAATTTTATAAATTAGGAGAATAGTTATAATGCGGCCAGTTGGGTTTGAAATAATATTAATGTGACGTTAAAACAATACGAGACCAAAATGTCAAACTGTGTATCCAATTGAGCAATAGATGCTCATATATAAAAGGAAAGTTCCGGAAGATGATACTACACTAGTTTTACACCCGTGCGATGTACAAATATAGGTCATAAATATAAATAATTATAATTAAAAGTAAATCTTTTTATATTTTTAATTATAGAAAATTTAATAATTATGTAATTAAAAATATTATGATAGTAAAAATAAATACCATATGACATATATAAATATTATTTGAGATACATTATGAAACGGTGGTGATATATATATATAGTTAAATTATTATATTTTTTTAACTTATTTATATAAATTCTTATCTTAATAAATATTACGTATATTTTTCTATGATATAAAAATAAATGTCAAATGGCCCATCAAAAGTTATTTGCGATGTCACATAACGCAACGAATTTGATCACAAATTTTTATATATTTATATTATTTTAAAATATTCTTATATATATATATATATATATTATAATTTTTTTAAAAAAGTTGTTTTTTTTTGAAAAGTTATTATACTTTATTAATTTAATTCTAGATAGTTCATATTTTTAAACTTAATTATATAAATACTACATATTTTTTTATAATATAAAAATAAATAGCAAATGCAACATTGGAGATTATTTAAGATGTCAGGTGGCGCAATAACTTTGATCATCTATTTTTATATTTATATATTTTCTTATATGTGGAATATTAATATATTTTGATATTGACCTTTTAAATTCATTTAAAATTATTATAATATTTTTTATATAAATAATTTATTTTTTAAAATAAATATGTTTACAAAGATATATATAATTTTTTGTTAATATATTGCATGCATTCAATGTGCATTGAATAATAAGTTGTATTAATGTGCATTGAATTATAAATTATATTAATAGTGTAATTAATTAAGCTTGCCATCTGTCACACGGTGAGATAATAGAAATGTCATGTGGTATATTATAAGTGATTGGAAGTGCAACATGACGCTCAACTATTTTGATACCCAATTTTCTATACATGTATATAGATTAGAAGATAATAAAGTTGCAGATAATATTTTGCCGTTGTCATGCTGAATAAGGTAAGCATGCTGTCTGTGCTCATTCATTCGATTAATATGCAAGCTCCTGTTTTTGGTAAACATTGTTGGTAATATTTTTCGATTGCTTTCACATATGCTTTGGTTCACTAATTTCATTGAAGTTGTCTTATACGACTTGCGGTTTTTCTATTTTATCTCATATATGATAATGATTTTCTTGAAATTATATAATATTTCTATATATTTTTGATGAGTTGCAATCAAATAAAACATTAAGAAGAAAAAAGTTTGCAAAGGCAATCCAAGTTTATCGCAAATTAGCATTCATTTTAATATTTCAAATGTTTTATTTTTTGTATCAGATCATTACATACTTTTAGTGTGAGGTTCCTGAAATTTGGATAGATATTATCGAGTTTATTTCGAGCTTGATCGAGAGTTTATTTGATTGTTTGGGTGTTTAATTTGTTCATGGACTTATCTGGATTTGATTTGGATTAAATTTCTGCGTTTTGGGCTAGACCCGGCGGACCGAGCCAACTTGGCTCGGCCCAGTCGAGCCCTGGTCAGTCGGGCGAGCCAAATAGGCTCGAACCCGACCAGCCGTGCTTCTCCCTCACCCTCTCATTTCACCCGCGTCTCTCTCTCTCTCTCTCTCTCCTGCTCGCGCCGCGCCATCGTTCGCGCCACCCGTCATTGTGCTGTCGCGTGTCGTCACCGACCTCTCGCTGCCCTCTCTTCCTGTCTCGGCTTCTCTCTCACGTGCTTGCTTTCCTTCTTGGCCTCAAACCCTAGATCGCCGCGCCGTCCGATCGCGTTGTCGTGGCTTGCCGCCAACCTCCAAGGCTCCATTGTCGCCGTCCGGAGCAGTTGCCGCCTCTCCATAGCGAATTTGACGCCGCCATTGTCAGAGTCTCTCTCCCTCTCTCGGTGTATGACCGCCTCACGCCGCCATTCCAGCCGTGGTCGTGGACCGTCGTCGTCTCCTTGGGACCCCGCGTGTGCTGACCGACTTCGATCATCGCCGAGCCACCGCCGTCGCCGTCCGGCCGTCTCTGGCGAACTTCTCCAGCGAACCCGGGCATCTCGCAGCGTCTCCCAACATCCCGACGCGTTGGTGGTGTCAATTTTAGCGAAGCCGTGGCGGATCTAAGCCGACGTGCTAGCCTCGATTTGGTAAGATCGGGGCATTTTGTGAGTGATCTCTTACCATTCTTTAATTGATGTGAATTTGGTATAAATTCATAAGTATCTTGCAATAGGTTGTATGTTGTAGATGTGTGTTGTATTGTGCTCGAATTTCTGGAGCATGCATGTTTGTTCGGTTTAATTGGCACATTAAACCGTATGTCGATAGTTGAGTTTAAAGACTGTTTTAAGCTAATGCCATAGGGCGTAGGGCTTAGCTAAACCTATTGTTATTGTAGAGGACATAGACCTAACTTAGAGTTAAGATACTTAGACATTTTGGTCGTAGGGTTTGGAATAACTCTACATTATTGACCTTGCATGACAGATATGGTTTTTCTTAACTCTAGGATTAGTGAGTTAAGGGGATATTGACACTTAGATTATGTGATAGTTGACACCTCCTCCAAGAATATCCTTTGAGGGGTGAACTCCCAATCCGAGATTGCTACTTTAGATAATGTGTCTGCTAGGTATTTTGGAATATTGGAATGTGTTGTATAGAAAAGAGGTCAAACCTTTTGATGATTGTCCGTGCCATATCTAGATATTTCGTCATGCTATGATCTTTTACTTCATAGATTCCTGCTATTTGATGCATCACTAGCTCGAAATCTGTTCTTGCTTCTAGGGTTCTGACGCCTAACGCTTTTTGCAAATTGCACTCCAACAATTAAGGCTTCATATTCGGCGGCGTTGTTTGTAACTGAAAAGTTGAATCGCAGGGTGTAATCTAGCCGTGCTCCTCCTGGGCTGGTTAAGATCAATCCTACTCCACTTGCCTTTACTATGGAAGATCCTTCAGTATATAGACACCACGTAGCTGGTGCCAGCATTCTCCTAGGAGTAGTTGCCGGTAGATGCACCTCTGATGTACTTGTTTGGGAAGAGTGTGTGATCGATGTTATTGTTTCCACTAAGATATCCGCCAACACCTATAATTTAATGGCCGATCTAGACAGGTATTGAATGTCATACTTGGACAGCTCTACTGCCCATTTAACTAGCCTGCTTGAGGCTTCTGGTTTTGATAAAACATGCGTCAGTGGGTGATTCATTAATACCTGGATGGTGTAGCCTTGGAAGTAAGGTCGGAGCCTTCGCGCCGAGAATACCAGAGCTAGTGCTAGTTTCTCACATTCCAAATATCGTGTCTCCGTATCCCGCAGGATCTTGCTGACATAGTACACCGGTAGCTCTGTTTCGGCTGAACGTCTGACTAGGACCGAGCCCACCGCCGCTTGGGTGACTGCTAAGTATAATTACAGGTTCTCCCCTACTTCCGGACTGGAGAGCACTGAAAGTGATTTCTTTATATTGTCAAAAGTGATTTGACATTTCTCGTTCCATATGAATGTTTTGTTGATGGTGCCTAACTATCCTATTTTGCTGCTTTTTTTTTTAAGTAGAGAAGAATTGTTTGCACCGATCTCCTAATTTTGATCATTATTTCGGTATACTTTTTATCAATTTTTTAAAAAATCTTCAACTATAAATTTGTAAATCTCATTATAATTTACAACTTTATAGTTTAAAAGTTTTTTCAAAAATGCTTAAAAATAGATCAAATAAGTCGACGAAAATTTTATATGAGATCTCGAGATCCGTATTTTTTCGGATAGGCCGATCTCGGCCGTCTATTTTCTACGGCCTGATGCGTTAAGCCGCATCCCTCAATAATGGCCGGAAGTTCATGGTGTTACTATTTGTCATTTCCTAAATGGTACTATAGATGGATTTGAGAGATGGACACTTTCAGGGAGTAGGACAACGAAAAAAATCAACTTAAAGTATAGATTATCTATGGTGTAAACATCGAATCAAAAGATAAAGGAATTTTCGGAGATCATGGTTTAAGGACCAACGGCAGACCCATCTCGGCGCTACCAATTACGGCACCGCCACATTCCTGTGCCGAGCGGCACAAGGCCAAAGTTTTAATTCTTCCACAAGGTAGTTATTAATGAAAATAAAAGTGTACCCAGTGTCCTAATTCCAGCGGTTACATGTTCAATAAGAGTGCTATTAAGACCGCTTACAGCATCTGTACCAATATATCTTCTGCTGCTGCCAAGATATCCCCATGCTTCGCCAGTAAAAACAGCAAAAACAAGCTACCTTGGATCATTTTAATGACATCAAGAAAAAAAATAAAAAATAAAAAAAATAAAAAACTATGCAGATGTAAACTAAATATTGCAGAATTTAAGATATTTACACTACTACTGGCCACAAAAATATAAAAAAATTTTTTTTACTTTCATAGACACCTTCAATGAGATAAAATTGATTTAAGACTTTTTTTTTTTTTTCCTTAAAACAAGTCTAGAATAAACAAAATACTGCTTCTTTTACAACAAGCAGTATTTGCATTTTCATATAACAAACAAACACTGCTTGTTTTATTTATTTTATTAATAAATAAAATGTAATGAAATTTATACGAAAAAAAAAAAAGACGCCATGTCGTGCATGTGCTTGACCAAATAACATTATCTAGTCAAGCATGCAGCACAACTTCTTCCCCCACGTAACCTAATGGGGGAGAAAGAAGATATTTTTAACAAAAAACAAAGATAAAATGACGAAGTCGCCCTTCATGACTTCCGGAAATAACTCTGAAAACTGTTCCCAACTTAAATCGTGTCCTACAACGCCCTTTACAGTTCTACACGAATGTTCATCGTCTCTTTTCTAACTTGAAGGCGGCCAAACCAACTTTAAACTCCGCCGAACACGGAATTTATATTTTTCCAAAAATTAAATTTTCGGAATATAATTTTTCATTAGATAATTGTATATAAAAAAGTGAAGCAGAATCTAAGATAAAAGGTTGGGCTTTTAAAATTAAAACAATTTAGTAAGGGGCATTTATATTTTTATATCCCTAATTCAAAATAGTAAAAATATATTTCCGTAATTTAAAATAAATGCGTCCCTTCATCGTGTGAAATTATGAAACCGATCTTGTCAAACGAAATTTAATCAAGTACGTTTACGATATGAACAAGCGTACTCAGAAATATATGGGTTTTTTTTGTTGGAAAGAAAATTTCAAATAAAAGTTGTTGATTTAAAGAGGTAAACTTTATGTTCAATTTTGTTTAACAAAAAAATTAATAGATGTTTAAGTACAACAAAAAAATCGTTAAGACATAGGAGGTTCAAAATATCTATTTATAAGCATTTTTTAAGAAAAAATATAAACATAAAAATTATAGGTATCACCAAATCTATAATTTTTATGTGTAAAGGTTTAAACAGAAAAGTACCAACAAAATTTTTTTTGTCATTAATATCACTTCACACAATTAAGAAGATATTTTTATCATTTGACAGGTCAAGTGCAAGCATACACGGGATATTTTGAATAAGAGTATATATTTGCTTTTTCGGATTATGGTGACATAAAAATGCCTTATGCAAATTAGTCCCTTAATTTAATTTTTTTACAAATCAGTACTTTCTGAAAGTTTATATTAAAAATATTTTGAATACTAAATTTCTTATTTTTTGTAGAAGTTTAGAATATAAAATATAGATCTAGTATATGGCGACAAGCTGCTAGATGGTAGGTAACCATTTACTAAAATACATATCCTCTATATTTTACTAATTACAATATATGTCATTATATAATTCGTCTCATTTCTTCCCTACGTTATTGCAGAGGCAACCTCGAAACCCTACCGCTGTCTTCACGATTCGCCGCCACGATCTTACCGTCGTGCTCCCGCAACCTCTCATACATCCTTCCGTGACTTTACGCTAGGCAACGTAATTAGAATTTAGTAGAAAGTTATTATATATATTTTAAATAGTTTGGTAAGTTGCGAAATCATTATTTTATATTATAATTATTAATAATTTGAATGATATTAATCATATATATGAATAAGATACTATTTATGTCTTCTTTTATCATTTTATAACTACCAGTTATATTAAAATATTTTTATTTACCAAACACTTTTATAAGAATCAGTTAAAATATACAATCAGCTAGATATTAGAAGAATCAGCTAGATAGATATACCAGCTGTACAAATTAGATTTAGTTACAAGCTACCAACCGTCGCCAAACACACCCATTATCTAGTCAAGCATGCAGCACCGCTAGGGGTGTTCATATACCGGTCCGGTCCGATCCGGACCGGAAAAACCGGACCGGACCGGTGAGTTTCGGTATATTTAAAACACATTTTTAACATGTAAGTAATACCTTATTAAATTTTAACATGTAAGTAATACCTTATTAAATTTTTAAAGTATTAAAACACATTTTTAGAAGTATATTTAAAAAAAAATTAAATATTAAAAAAATTAAATATAATTTATAAATTTTATTTTTAAGATTTTTTTAACATATAATTCGGAGTAGATATTTTGTTTAACCATCCCGCAGCCGCTACTACTGCACATGAGCCCGACCTTTAAATCCACGTAGCAGTCAGCTGAACACGGAAGCTACAAATCAGTATCCTAACATACCCCCGATTCGGCCGGAACATCTCACCTTCTTTGCTCCGAACTTATTACCTCGCACATCTCTAGTTCCCAGAATCCCAGCGCCAACCATGGCCGATGCCTCCTCGCCGGAGCTCCGTCGCCAATCGCTCCATTCTCTTAAAGATATCGCCAGTGACTACTCCGACGATCCCCAAGACGACGACGACGGCAGCGGTGGAGGCGGAATCCGGTCAACTGGATTCCACCGTTCATCATCCCCAAGAAGCCGTCGCCTATCTTCTACACCTTCCCCGCCCCCGCCTCCGCCTCTCTCCTCTTCTTCTTCTTCTTCTTCTCGGCCGTTGAGCAGATTCGCGTCTGCTCGGTCTCAGGAACATTATAACCCCAAAAAGCGGCGTGGGAGGAGGACAAGGGGCTTGCTGACATGGACGGTGGTCGTTGCTTTCTTCTTCCTCGTGAACTACTGGATGTTCTCCACGCTTCAAGACGCTTCCGCCCGTTGGAAGATCCAAGACGCAGAGGTCTCATCGCTGCCGCCGATTATGGTGAATTGTTCGCATTTTATCACATGAGATTCTTTCCTGAGAAAAGGCTAATTCTGAGTGGTATCCTTGAGTTGATGTTAGTTAAAAAGTACATTTAAGCTCATGCATTAGGTAGTTTGTCATGGTGGTTGGTTGACTTGGGAGCTGCTCTCTGGAAACTTCAGATCTGGAAATTTGGAGCAAGAAAAGAGAAACACAAACGATAGTGGGAGTCTGGGAGTTAAAGTCAATAGATAGTCTCATTAATTAGTCGAATTGTTCATGAATAGACTGTTATACGTCTAGGTCAACTGGAGCTACCAAAGCAATAAATTACGTGCAGTCCCTGCCATATGTCTATGTTGCCACTTAACCTAGCTGTGCAGCTAGCCCCCATCTCACTATCATCATTTGTATTAACTAAAAGAGAATAATCTGAATCCTCCTTTGACCTGCTGTTTTTTCTTTGCATGCATTTTTGTTAGACAAGTTTTATTATGGAATGTTTTGCCACTTGTAGAATGGATGTAGTGTTTACAGTAGGAGATGGAGTCTGTGCTTAGTAAAGGACACAATGCTACAGCCTACATTTATTAAGATGTCATTTGAAAGAAAAAAGTGCCGGGCTTGTGAAATTTAGACTCAGCTACATTTAGCTGACAGAGACTAGCTACATGAAATTTTCAAAACTCACACATATGTTACGTTTGTTTATCTAAGTAGTCGGTTGAGGAAACAAGTTCCAGTCAACTCTACTTGGATTTAAACAAGATAGAAAGAACTCTAGATAGAGGTAAATGGCTAGGGTGTTATTACTATAATTGCATTCTTATAAGATTACTATTATGTTCTACTTAAACTTGATCTTCTAATTTTTAATATAAACCCTTGTTTATTGCTTAGCACGGATTATACGCTAGTAATGTAATTGAGACAAATATATGTATATATATATATATATATATATATAAGATTCCATTTGTTATACCGTTGAAAGTATAATGTATATAAACCCATGAAGTAATAGTATCCAAAAATCTAATTGCCGTAATTCAGAAGCCCACCTCTTATGTCTCGGAGAGGTTGAACGTATGAAGCATATACATTTAGAGGTTGACGTAGATCTAGTATCGCTAGCCTCATGGGTTTTTTTTTTTTTTTTTGGTTTTTGGTTTTCTAATTCTCTTATGATATTTTCTAGATGTTTTATGATGTTACTGATGGAATTTTTAATATTCCCAATACTTTTAGGGTGAATGGAAATGGTACATGAAGTTTGAAAAACCACGAGCAGTCATGTTTGCTAGGCTGCTGGCATTGGCAGCCCATGCCTTGGCAGAGGTAGTCCTTTCTAACATAATGAAATGTACAGCATTTTATGATTAACTTTGTTTTGGTCATTTCTTGATCTTATGTATGGTCTGTGTACCATTTCAACAGGCTGAGGACAAAGCAGAGCCCCAAAATTTATGGAAGGAAGATCTGGTTTCTGCCTCTTCGTGGATACCTTGTTCTGATCAGCGTAATTGGGAAAGTTGTGGTAGATCTATAATTGTCTCTAGGTTTCTGTTGCATTTTTCCTATGCTTCCTGTATTTCTGCATAGGCAAGATAGAGCCATGATAAGCATACAACAAACATTTTGGCTTGTTGCTTACGAGGCGTCAATCTGCTTAAGTGGCTTGCATGTTTTCTTTTCCTCTGTTTCTATGAGACTAGTTGCTGATTACGTAACTTCTTGTGGTTATAGAGGGACGTAATGGATACATTCTAGTCAGTGCAAATGGTGGTATTAACCAGCAGCGAATAGCGGTGGGTATTACTCTTAAGTAGAAAGCTGGGTAGTCAATCATCTGTGCTTCTATGCTTCCAAGAATTTGAATTTGTATTGTGACAAAATGTTTGACTGCCTGTAACTACGTCTAAAATGGCTTATGTTCTTTAAATATTTTATTTATTTATTTTATTAATCTAGATTCCTGGAATGTTCTGTGTTGCATCTGATTAAAACATATTTCAAATACTGTCACGGAAAATTTGGTTTTGCTATGACGTTTTAAATACATTTAGAAAATGGCTTATGTTCTTTAAATATTTTATTTATTTATTTTCTAATCCGGATTCCTGGAATGTTCTGTGTTGCGATTAAACCATATTCCAAACACTGTCACGGAAAATGTGCTTTAGCTTTGACATTTTAAATACATTTTAGAATTATATTAACTCCAAATACAGAATACATTCACCACACAGGGGGGTGCCATTGTTTCATACCCATAGGTTTACCATCATTTGATAACAGCGTACGACTTAAATGGAGGCACTTGCAACATATTACAGTCGTCTATTGCCCAGTAGCATCATGTTAACCCAAAAGTAAAATCATAGAAAGACAAATACAGAATACATTCACCACACAGGGGGGTGCCATTGTTTCATACCCATAGTTTTACCATCATTTGATGACAGCGTACAACTGAAATGGAGGCACTTACAACTTATTACAGTCATCTATTGCCCAGTAGCATCACATTAACCCAAAAGTAAAAATCATAGAAAGACAAAGAGAACGAAGAAACTTGGAAATTCAGTATGCTCAAACCGTAAAGGTTATCAATTTAGAAACATAATTATGATATCTATTGGCGAGGGCATGAGTGAAACAACATGGCTTTGTTCTGTTAAAACAAAATTGATCTGACTTAAAAGATGTTGTTTACACCCTAGTCAACACACCTCCTCTTTGGTAGTGTGTATGGTATATGTGGTAAAGAATGAACAAAGTTGAGCTCTTCCACTTCGGTCCTTCATGTAAAACTATGTGAGTCACAGATGACTTGTTCATGCATCAAGCAGTCTTGGTCCACTTCACGTTCTGCCGATTCTTTGCAATGTTTAAATTAGCTATAATAAAGGCTTGACATTATTTAGAGAAAATAAGTTTGCATTAGCAATACATGGACCATCAATGAAAAAGCCCGAAATGAGTTTGCAATGGATGTCTTTTTTGATCAAGTATTCGTTGAAGAAACACCAAAAGTTAATGTTAAAATGATGTTCTATATCCATACAAAAGAACACTTACATGCTTACCCTGAATATTATCATGCATCTTGCCCAGTTTAGTCGTTCCATTATTGACTTCTATGTAAGTTTTGGGACAGTAAGACAAGTATTTGTAAGGATATCTTAGCTCTTAAATTGATATAGCTCTTTGATTTGTTTTATTTAATTGTAATATGCATTAACAGATCTGCAATGCTGTAGCGGTTGCACGTTTTCTCAATTCAACTCTCGTTCTCCCAAAGTTTCAGTATAGCAATGTTTGGCAAGATCCTAGGTATTGTTTTTCTCCCCAATAAAAAGTTCATAGTCTGTGGTTGTGTCTACAAACATATGCAGTAATAAATGGAACAATATGATCATAAACAATACTTGCACCTTTATAATTGGTGAACTTTATTGGGGTTCTCACATGTCTTAAGTTACCTGCAATGGCTCTTTAGTCAATGGTACTTCAACTTATTTATTGCCTATTGATTAACTGTGACAGTGAATTTTCTCTAACTGATCAGTATGTTTGAACTTTAATGTAACCAGGATTTGTAATAGGGTGTCCTGTAATCTTAGGTAACTTGTGAGCTAACATTGGGATCCATTATTCAAGAGAGCATGAATATTATCTTTATCCTAGTTTGTGGAATATAAGTGGTGGTAAAGCATTATCTATGTTCTAGTCTCTGTTGCTTAGCTAACCCTGCCCATGCTAAAGACATAAAAGCCTGAAATGTCAATTATTTTTTCCTCCATAATCCTGAGGATAGTTTTATAGTGATAAATCCCGCTTGATTGCGGTTATAGAACTCTCGGCCTGAATAACCAACATCCAAGCACACGGCACATCGGCACACAAGCACAGTAAGTTCGCAGAGCATGGTTTCAAACCACACATGCCAAAAAGCAAGTAATTAGAAGAATTATACTAAATGCATATTTCATGGTGCTGATAAGTTTTAACGTAGTATAGCAAATTATTCCAAGTGCATCAAAACTATTCCCATGAATTATGGCAATATCAATTGTTTGGCTACCCTTGCGTATGCACTTATGTGCTTTAAAAGTATCATGCCATGGAATGGTTGGTTTAATGTCTCTGATATTTTATTCTAATTAGTGAATACATGCAATGTATTTGAAGTAGTATAGTCTCGAATATTTCCCCTCTAGATTCATATGTAACAACTAAATTCTCTAAGTGACTTTATTGAGTTTTATATCTTAGCAAATTCAGCGATATATATCAGGAGGATCACTTTATCAATTTCTTACAAGATGACATACGAATTGTGAAGGAACTGCCAACAGAGCTGCAATCATTGGACTTGGAGGCAATTGGCAGTGTTGTAAGTGATGACTGTTTATACTTCTTTTGGTGGCTTCATGTACCATGCTTCTTGCAAGAGATCTATCTATACAGGCTATTGGTTTTTTGTACCTGAATCAGCATAGAACAAATCAATACAATTGTCTGATCTAGCACTCATGATTGTCAGAAGAATGCTAATAACACTAGAATCTTCATTAGCAGAAGAAATACTATGCATTTTCCCACATTTAATATAATATTTTTATTATATGCACTTAGGTAACTGATGAAGACATCATGAAAGAGTCCAAGCCAAGTTTCTACTTGAAGAAAATTCTGCCAATCATCCTCAAGAACAGGGTTGTTCATTTAATTGGATTCGGGAATCGTTTAGCATTTGATCCTATACCATTTGAACTGCAGGTTAGAAAAGTTCTAAAAACGACAAATGTTGAGTTATTAAAGAGCTCTGAAGTGCACTATTTCGAAAATAAAAAATCTTAAAGTAATGTTGGATATGTCTAAGTTGTGATTTCAGTGGCATATTTATTGGTTAATTTGTAATTTCCCTCAAGAATGTTATATTCAGACACATTTTACAAATCATTTCAGTAACAAGAAAAGACCAGTCAAAGAAGTCCTTTGTGATGCTTCTGCAAAAATCTGCTGTCAAATGTATATGTTGTAACCTATCATGTAGACTTACTGGCAACCTGATGAAACAGTCTACGAAGGTTTTTTATGTTGACTTAAGTTCCGAAAGAGCTTCCGCTACTCAAAACAAAGTAGTGGTTCTACTACAAACACACATGTTGGTTATTACTTTTGTTAATCCATCATATCATTGTTAATATTTTGTTTTCCAGAGACTCCGTTGCAGGTGCAATTTCCATGCTTTACGATTTGTTGAGAAAATTCAAGACACCGGTGCTTTACTTTTGAAGAGAATGCGGCACAATATGATGTACTGGGGGCCAGTTGAAGATAGTCTTGTTGGTTTGCACAAACGAGAACGGGATATCAATATCTTAGCAAATGCTACTACAGGAGTTCCAAAATTTTTGGCTGTGCACCTTAGATTTGAAATTGACATGGCTGCGTATTCTTTGTGCTATTTTGGTGGTGGCAATGTAGAAGAGGAGGAGTTAGAAGCATATCGCAAAGTCCACTTCCCTGCATTAACTAAACTAAAAAAGGCCAGAAAGTACGGTTTGCTGCAAATTTCTAATAGCATCTGTGAAGTTGCATTAATTTAAGAACTCATAACTGATTCCCATCCTTGCCATTGTTTGGTTAGGTTTTTTCTTTTTTCTCATTTAATAGAAGCCATTCCATTTCAGGTTACCTCCTCCTGAAGTTTTGCGCTCTGAAGGCCAGTGTCCCCTCACACCTGAAGAAACAGTACTTTTGCTAGCTGCTCTTGGGTTTAAGCGTACCACAAGCATATATATTGCCGGTGCTGTTATCTATGGAGGGAAGTCAAGAATGGCTGCATTGGCTAGTTTGTACCCCAATGTCGCTACAAAAGAAACTCTTCTCTCTTCATCTGAAATCGAACCATTCCGTAACTTTTCGTCACAGGTGATAACGACTTTCGCTCTGAAATTTGTGATCTATATCACTTTATTTTGAATTTTGTGATTTATCCCTTTTTTGCCATCTGCAATTCTCCAAATGATTCATTCTGCTAATAACGTGCTCAATGGCTGCTATGCGGAAAAATATAAAGAAAATAGAATTGCCTTGACATTATTTTGGCTGAACATGGTGGTTGATCTATAACCTAATTAGTGTTTTGGAATTTTGATATTTTATTAGAATACTTGGTGTATGACAGAATGTGGGATCTCTTGACAATTAACCTCTTAAGTTACTATTTTTGGTAAAATTAGGTACAATATTGAAGATAGAAATTAAGTCAACTTATATAGTATTATATTTGAAAGCAGGATTCAGCATGGTCTCTGTAAGAAGTTATTATTTTCAAGTTTCCAATCTCTGTGAATTATATTCATAAGATCTGAATGCTGTATGGTGTGTGTATGTGCTCTAGGGTGAGAAGTTATTGATGCCATTTCCTCTGATGTCGTTGATTCCTACATAAATTCATTTTGGCAAAAAAAAGTTCCAACTATCAGGTAAAGAGAATTTGCTCGTAATGTACCAATCCTGTCTAAGCTTTGCCAGTAATGCATGATGATTCTACTACACTATATTATGAATTTGGATCTATAGGATGACATTTAGTCTCTGTTTCTACATTTTGTGCTTGTAAAACTTTTTTTTGAAGGATAATTTTCCATTGTCTGAGATCTATATAGCATCAAACGCCTCACTTTAAAAAAAAAAAAAAAAATTTCCCAATTGTTAGAGGAGAATAACCATTGCATTCTTTCGTTTACAGCTGGCGGCTCTGGACTTTATTGTATGTGCTGCTGCGGATGCTTTTGCCATGACAGATTCCGGAAGCCAGTTCTCATCTCTAGTACAAGGATACAGAATATACTATGGTAGCGGGAGCCTTCCCACCATTCGACCAAACAAACGTCGCCTAGTCAGCGCTTTCTCCAAGAACTCCACAATAGAATGGAAGGAATTTGAGCATAGTGTGAGAAAGGCTGTTAGACAGAGTAAGAAGGTTTTAGAAAGGCCTACAGCAAGAAGTGTTTATAGACATCCAAGATGCCGTCAGTGCATGTGCGCGGTGGAGTAACCTCGCTAACACCCCTCTTCTTTCTTTTTTCTTCTTTTTGCTTTTATTTTTGCAATTTATACCTAATATAATTTGTGTAGGTCTTTTAAAGCTGGTTGCATAAGTTATAGTTGTAAATTACATCATTCCATTTATTGGCAGAGTAATTTAAAATTTTGAGAATAAACACCTGGCTTAACCAAAAGATATGTAATTAATATTCTTCTCATGATCTTTTGTTGTTCGTTTGATTTCGGCTAAACATGTGATGTATGTTGTTCTTGCAAATGATCTGGAGAGTTATTCAGTAGTTGTCCTTTGGTATCAGGATAGGCAAATGAACTTTTTGTTTTTTTTTTTTTTTAAAAAAAAAAAAAGAAAAGAAAAGAATTGTAAGCATGATTGTAAGAAAAGACTGGGATCATGCGTACAAATAGAAAAGAATTGTAAGCATGATCCCAGCTCAGCTAAATTAGGAAGTAGCCCTTGTTAGCCGTCGATTTGTTTTTGCCGAAACACGGCATTGGCAGTATTAGTACCGACTGACTCACTTGTTCCTAGGGACATTTTCTTGTACTTGTAGTGCATCAATAATACCTCAAAGTATTCGAAAATCCATTTGATGCGTGAAAAGATCACATTTTTAGAACATGTTTTGGAATGGAGGTGGCGTGATGTCACAATGATAGGGTGGATCTCAAAAAAAGTCTTAACTATATTGGATTCAACTTTTTATTCTATTAGTGAGAATAAACACTTCGCAAACAAATGTACGCACATGTGCCTCCTAAGTATGAGAGTGGCCTCTCATGCATTTTGGATCCATGATAGTCTGATTTTGTATTTAACGGATAATGGTTAATGACAGACAATGAGTCTTAAAAATGATCATATTTTGGAATTTGTTTGGCCCAAATTCGAATTGAGTGATTTATGGGATCAAGACAACTGTAACGCAAAATCAAGTTTCGCTAAACAATCCCTTCACATGTACATTATAATGTGAAGGGAAAAAAAATAAAATATAAATTGTTTGAACAGCCAAAGTAGTCCCCAAAAGCTATTGCCAACTGTAACATGTTTAGTTCACAGCAAATATGCCCATTTTCTTTTAGGTGGTTAGCATGGCCATTTCATGGTACGACTAACCCAAAAAAACAAAGTCAAATCAAGTACTCCAATCATCTCTATTCAATCACACCCGATAATCCACTAAATAAAGGGATTCTTGCAGATCAGTTCCGTTTTTCCGAAACGTACAAATCAGTCTCAAAAAATGCCGTGTCCATCTCTATTCGATCACACCCAATAATCCACTAAATAAAGAGATTCTTATAGATTAGCCCCGTTTTTTCGAAACGTACAAATCAGTCTCAAAAAACGCCGACGTGGCAGCACGACACGCTGCCACATCGGCGCAATGGGGCTAATTTATACGGGCCCTTGACAGAGGGGGCTGATCTGCCATTTCCCCAAGCACGTAATTAACAATCAACTACCATAAACTTTTGGCCACCAAACCACCAAATCTGCACTACCATGATAACTAATCTTTTATTTTAAGCTAACAGATTCCAACTTATATTAATGTATTTATGACAATAAACCAATCACTAGCTAGCTATCCACTCTATTATATAAAATCAACTACTACGTCCTCCAACTCTATATGATTTACATTCCAACAACTCTACAGATCATGAAACTTCAACCTCCTGGATTCCTCGACATGCATATATGCCATCTTCAAAAAATTCATTCCAACCACTGGACACCATGTTCTCCTTCATTCTCATCACCAGAAAGCCCTTCTTCTTCGCTGCTTTGCCCGTAGGATCATCGAAAACTTCCAACAAACCGATAAAGTTTCTTCTGCCTTCCCCTCGTCGTGTCATCAGATACTTGTTAATTCTGCTTGCTTTCTGGGCTTTCCTCACTTTTTCAAGGTTCATTCTCCCTTCTTCTCTGCCATGTCAGCGTAGCCTCCTCCCTGCGGTAACCGGTACCCGCGAAAGGCGAGGTCTGAGCGAGTTAGAGGGTACTACTTCGTTTGTGAGGAGCGCCGCTGGGCCGATAATGCAGCCTTGCTTGGATTTCAGTGAGACATACCGCAATGTGTCAGCAACGAGGAGGAAGAGGAAGTACATGATGGCGGTCGTCTCAGGAGGCTTGAACCAGCAGAGGAACCAGATAATTGATGCGGTTGTCATTGCTAGGATTCTTGGTGCTGTTCTAGTTGCTCCTGTTCTTCAGGTCAACCAAGTCTGGGAAGACGATAGGTAAGTTCTTACAAACAGCTTTTATCGCACTTCTTTCTTTCCTTTCCGAAGCCATTCAGAAGACAAGGTTTAACCTTTAGATTTAAAAATAAACAACAAAAATCCTGTAACCGTATTATATATAGAGATAATTACAAATTAGCCCCTCTCTATTTTCACAGTCGCGCGTTTCAGTCCCTAAAAATATGAAAACGCGGGACGCAGTCCACGCGAGCGCCGCCACGTTAGCGCAGAATCGTATTTCTAGGGATTGAAATACAAACTATGAAATAGAGGGACCGATAGAATGCGGTATTTTAGCCTTGTCAATTGAATGTCGTATTTAAATGTGAATGTCGTTGTAGAGCAATGAGTTCAGCCAAAAACCAGCACTTCACATACGGATACAACCATCGATTCTAAGTAGCTCTCTTCCAAATTAACAGAGCCACAATTTGAAAATAATAAAAGTAATGTACACAATTGTATGATCCATGTTGGATTGGTCTTGAGATGCATGGTGTTCTAGTGCAGTGAGTTCGGGGACATTTTCGACGAAAAGCATTTCAAGGAGACTCTAAAAGATGACGTGAAGGTGTTGTCTGCGTTGCCGTCTTCACACTTGAAGAGGAGAAAGGTGAGGGGGCCATTGATGCCCTTCCACGCCGACGAGGACTGGATCAGAACTCACTACCTGCCCAAGGTGCTCTCTCGACACAGGAACTACTCTATTTTTTATTCTCTTAAATATTAAGAGCTATTTGAAAGCCGGATCGTCAATGTGAACCACTGTTGTTAGACTTAAAATTGGGGAAAATCGCCTTCCTAATTTATTTGAAGAAAAATATTCTTATTTGGGCTTATAAGTTGGTAAACCTACAGATAGTTCCTGACCAAAAAAAAAAAAAAAAAAAAACACCTACATGTAGTCTCGGTCCTAATTTCATTATTTGAATAGCCTCAGCATTTAAATATAAATAAACTATAGGTCTATTTCAGAATTTATAGCATATAGAAATAAAATGAATTCTACTTTTCATGGAGCCTCTTGTTGATACTAATGATGTCGATTGTCGAACATATCAATAAAGTTGTTAGATGATTAAACCATTTTGGTATGTGATCGAAACTGAAACTTCACTTTCTAATCTAATTTAGACTAAGTTTTTAGTTTATTACAGTAAATTTGTATTGCAATGGGTTATTTATTAAAAAACTGAGCTAATAAATATTATATAATAAATATTTTAAATTATTATTTTAAGTTTTTTGTCTAAGTTAGTGAGCAGTGCCTATTAAGTAAGCGATTTAGAAAAACCACGTTAATTAACTTGAGCTTCCTATGCAAAGGTAACAGTTTAATGTCCGATGTCGAACCGTGGCAGGTTCGCCGAAATGTAGTCTTCTTGTTACGGGCTTTCGACTCGAGATTATCACACAATATCAGCGCAGATCTTCAAAAGCTCCGATGCAAGGTACCGCAATCTTCAACCTTTAGTATTTTGTAATTCATACATCTATTTAATAGTGAAAGGAGTGAGTGTTTAAAGTTTGTGATTTATGGAGTTAGTGATGAATCATCATAATCGAATTGGGTGAGTTTGAAGGTGGCATTCGAGGCTCTACGATTCCAGCCGTGGATCGAGGGAACAGCAGATAAGTTGGTGGGGAGAATGAGGGAGAAGGGGCCGTACATGGCGCTGCACCTGAGGATGGAGAAGGATGTGTGGGTGAGAACCGGTTGCCTTCCAGGTCTCGGCGAGGAAGATGACTCCGAGATCAGGAGAGAACGAGAAATGCACCCCACGATGCTTACCTCCCGGTCTAAGCTCACCCCTCAACAGCGGTATCTTGCTGGATATTGTCCTCTAAATGCCCTTGAAATCTCCAGGTAATCAATTCTTTTCTTCCCGTACATTTTCTTTTCCCGAGATTAACCTTGAAAAATCTGTTTATAATTGTGGCGTCTTTTTTGTGCGAAGGTCGTAACATATAAACTTACATATGGCACCGAAACTGAAAAAATCTTAACCTTTCGATTTGAATATGTCCAAAAGTCCATTTTATCCTCTAGAAGTACAGAAAGAATAAATTTTCAAATCATTATGGTGACGCTTGTGGGATTCAAATCTAATCTTTCTATTTAATGAGATAAAAGTTCCAACCATCTGCTTTATGGCACTTGGGCAATCAAATCTCTTGTTACCAACATCAAGACAGTTATATATATACAATTATTGAATCCTTATCAGCAAGAGCAATTATCCTTTCTTTGATATAATGCATAAAACTTGTCTATAGGAGAGGATCACATATTCCTTTGGTGTGTCTGTTAGTTTTGTTTTTTAATTGTTACATTTTTTAAAAGTAAAGTAGTAAGAGCGGGCTTGAATTACGCTTATTTACGCTATATTTGAACCAATTAATAATGTCCTATGCTTGAACCAATTAGGCATTGATAGAGACCGAAATATCTAATACTCACGTGATGCACTGTTCGGAGCATGAGGAAATGCGTTCAAGAAAGCGGTTATGAAAGTAGTCTTCTCAAAGATATTTACAGAATTTTTTGTGTTCAGCTACCATATAAGACTTTGGATTTATAGCGCGGCTATAAATTCTTATTAATACCGTACAGCCTACGGATAGATATTATGTACTCTCGAAAATACCTAGTGCAACTCTCTGTGAGTTTGTGACTGTCCGTGGACGTAGACCTATTAGCTGAACCACGTAAATTTGTATGTTGTTCAACTATACTCACATAATTTACCTTTTCTCCCCCTAGTTATATAGCATGAGTCTCATAACTTTTGCATATGATATTATTATTAATATCTTTTGCTTTTCTGTAGGATCCTTAAGGGACTTGGAGTTACAAAGAGCACGAGGATCTACTGGGCTGGAGGCCGGCCACTTGGAGGTGACAAAGCTCTAGAGCCGCTGAGAACCCAATTCTCAAACTTGTACAATAAGTGGGACTTGGTGAGAGCAGGGGAGCTTAATGATTTCCAAGACAAGCCATCACTCCTAGCTGCATTGGATTACATAGTCTCCCTAAAAAGCCATGTATTCATGGCAAATCATGGAGGAAACATGGCTCGTGCACTACAGGTATGTTACTCTTCTTGTCAAATTTCCATACTAAGTGGAAAGAAAAAATACCGCAACTTCCGACTAAACTGATTCCGAGGCAGTAGGATTTTTTTTAAAAAAAAAATCAAGGCAGGAAAAAAATACATTTGGACAGATTTTCTGACTAAAATGTTCGGACGCTGTAGCATTACTCAAGTGGAAAAATGCTAAATCACTCGCATTTTAAGTATTCCATTGCACTACATCATGTTAGTGGTGTTTTTGGCTTTAATGTCAATGTTTAAAGCCAATGTTAAAAAACAAATCACTTTAAAAAGAAAATTGAATATTTTTTTTCCGAAACCCTTCTTTGGATAACATAAAAGAAATTCGAAATATTTTTGAAGGAGTTTTGACATATTTTAAAAAAAAACACCTAATTAGGTTTTTTATTTTTATAAAAAAAAAAAAGAATGATCTCATGGTATTGGTCCTTGGGACCATTTTATTGGGCATATCTTCCAAACATTTACTCACATGAAGATATTGATTAGAAGAATTTTGAACATGAAAATAATAAAATACAATAAAGTACACCACTCTACTTTATTTTTTATTTTTTTTTGGGAAAAAACCCAAAATCCAAAAACCATGTCAAAAACAATTCAAGAAATAAAATTCTAACTTTTTAATAATTTTCGGTAAAGTTTTTGGTAGAGCTTTGATTCAATTTTGACATTTCTCTCAAAAACTTTGAATTAGAAAGTAATATATATTATTATGTTTTACAATTTTATAGCTAAATTTTTCTTTTCAAAAATTATCTCTAAATAATCAATTGATAGGCTCCATTTACCAAATGGTTGTGGTCTAGTGGTAACCTTGTGCGGCTAGACAGAAAAAGGTCTCGAGTTCGAGTCCCCCAACACAATTTTTGGGAGAGGTGTCAATTACCTTAAATTAGCACTATATCGCCTCGGTTTGGACTGCCACTCAGAAAGGGGTCGGATACCAGAAAAAAAAAAAAAAATTGATAGGCTCCATTTTATAAAATTCTGGGAGGACCTATCGCATCTTTATATATATATATATATATATATATACTATATGTCACTTTAGAATTTTTTTTCCAGTCGCTTTAAATTTTCTACATCATATTTCCCTATCAACAGTTTTTCTTGATTATTTCTTGGGTTACTTCCATAGATATTTTGATATTATAATCAAATTTTACATTAAACCTTAACCCAAAAAAAAAGAAAAGAAATGATCATATAAGAATCTATTTTTTTTATCCTTTATCTTGGAAGAACTTTTCTTATGAAAATGGCTATAAAGTATAAACTGACAGACTTCTAACTAAATAAGGATAATTATAATTACAATAAGTCGGGAAGAAGTAAAGTTAATTAGGAAGATGGGTGATAATATCAGTGGCAATGACTGTCTTTCTACGTTGCTTTGTTTATACATAGTTATTACTTCTTTCTCATTATCTGACCAGGGTATTATTGTCTATTTAGTCACTTTCATGAATAAAAAATTATGTCATGATGATAGAATAAAACAACATTTCATATGGTCGATTTTATAATTTGTCGTCTAAAAATACTATAGCGCCTAGTTGAAACGTCCGAAAATCTACTAGAAAGTATTTCTTTCTTACCTCGGGATTGGTAAAGCGTTCCGGCAGATTTTTTGGCTAAAGCGATCAGAAATTTGCGATTTACCAATCCCTAGGTATGAGAGCAATGCGTTCGGGCAGATTTTTTGGCTAAAGATGCTGTAGCATTATTTTTTGTCATTAATGTTAAGCACAAGAGAAACAAATACTTATTTTTTTAAGTTCCTCACAACTTCTTTCTGCCCTAGCTTTCTGACTTTTAACTCTAAATTATCAAGTCTTTCTTCCAAAGTCCTATACTTTTGTTTTTTTTTTTTTAAAAAAAAGAAAAACTTTTGCCCTGTATTATCTCTAGATTCTTTTTTTTTTTCTAACTTTTCATCACTAGAATTTCCAGCTTCTCTTACCTTTTCCCTGTAAAATGGATTTGAGTATGACAAATGGATTTGAATCTGAAATAAACAGGGTCATCGAACATACATGAACTATGGAGAGAACATCAAGCCAAATAAAAAGCTCTTGGTAAATTTGCTGATGAATAAAAGCCTCACTGAGGGTGAAATTCAGAAGAAAATACAAGAAATGCACCGAAACTCCTACGACAACGACAGGATGTTACTTGAGAAAAATAAGCCTAAAATCGATGTCATCGCCTCGCCGACGAGATATTGTATGTGTAACAAGAGAAGGTTTCCAATCTGAGAGCATAGCTCGCGCGATTCATTCTTTTTTTTTATAAATACATGTTACTGATTTTGTCGAAATAATTATTGTGAATACTATAAATTACTAATATTGTCGAAGTAATTGCTGTAAATACCGATAAAGGATGGTCTGATTTTTTTTTTTTTCTGGAATTGATAGAAAATATAGTTTACAATATAATATAACATATAATATACTATGCAGGCAATCCACCTATTTAGGCAAGCTTTGGTGTTCTTGTTGTAATTATTGATGTAGAAGTCAATGCTACTGACAATACTAAAAATAGATAAACTTGATAATATTATATATCCACGACAATGAAAAATACGTGGCTATTGCATATAAGAAAATAGAATAGAAATACTAAAATAAATAAGACATAAATGAGTAGGAAGACCCAAATCGAAAATTCATATATATAATCTATCATCCCCCTAAAACTCAGGATGGCCGACTAGATAACAGCTTGAGTTTGGACACAAAATATTAAAAAAATTTGATTGAAGACGATTTGGTGAAAATATCTACAAGCTGATCGGCTGATGATACTAAAACAAGTAAAAAAGTACCGCGATTAAGATGAGTCCGAATAATATGAGACATCTCAATATGCTTGAAGAAAACATATGCATACAGAACATATAAATGTATAGTTATTAATACAGCTCCATTCATGAGAGACTCAAGGACAGAAGCAGTATAACATCCATAGTTTCAGTTACATGATGATGGGTTTGTGCATCTCGATCATTTTGTTTTGATGTTTCAGACAAGATACTTGTGCAGTTGTTCCTTATTGTCCAAAAAAGTATAAGAAGTGTATTCTTTTGCATTGTCTATTCTTAAAGTTATGTATGAATCGTTTTAACAAAATTCGAGTAAACACTCAATGACTCATATCGACTTTTTAAAACATATATCCATGCAAAACGAGGGTATTCATCCAAAAAAAAAAAAAAAAAAACAAAATATCGAGCACCATCCATTATTAAGATTAAAAAATTATCTCACACATCATAATGAAATAAATCGAAAGGACTATTTGCTTCTTGATGCATTATTTGTAAAGGGAAGTTTTGATTTCTTGCTTAAGAAAAATGGTTAGGGGCATGAAACTCAGCATTGAAAAAATACAAAAATTGAAAAACACATTTTTCGGAGTGGAAAACGGGTTTCGGAAATGCGCTCCACCTACCGCCATGATTTGGAGCGCGTTTTCTACTTCAAAAAATAAATTTTTTATTTTTTCGTGTTTCTGTCCGTACGGAGTTCGTGCCAAAAACCAGCTCCCCTTGCTTAAATTGACATGGAATACTATCAAAATTTTATACTAGTAGCCCATTTGACCACTAAAAACGAGAGAACGAAGATTAGACATTCGAGCATAACCTAAATGCAAATGCTATATATGTTTTTTTTTGGGAAAAATTTGAAGTAACTATTGGATAAGTTAATATAAGATGTAGATTGCCAACAGAAAAATATTATCCACTTTACTTCATGCAACTTGCACAACACAACTAGAAGAAAAAAAAAGTACTACGTAATTGCAAGTTCAATAAGTCGGCCATCAAAAGTAAGATTGTAAATTAATGATAGAACTAAGTATGCATTTCAGATAGACAAAATTGAAGGAGCTAAAATATCTCTAATATGTGTGATTGCAAAGCATATTCATCAGCATTGTGGAACAAAAATATTAGAAGACTTAGTGAAAAATAGACTTTGATCGAAAGTCATACAACATAAAATTAATTACAATATATATTATATAATAAGAATTATTTGAATTTAAATTGTACGGCTTTTATAATATATATATATATATATATATATTCACGCTTCAAATAAATTTACTACACTATGTAGTATTTGTTCTTGCTCATAACATATGGTGAATAGAATATAATATCTTAATGGAATAACAATTAATTTACATGAACTTGAGCTACGTACAAAATACACGTTTACCATAAAAATAACTATATTATAGATAATGTAATAAGAATAATCTCAAATAAAACTTTATGTCCTTTTGAAGAGAAAAAAAACATAATATGGGTGCACAATCTATAAAACATGAATTATTTTCTAAAATTAATTACTATAGAATTATCTCTCACAAAATACGTATAGAATATATTTTTAATACATTACGTTATATATATATATATATATATATATTGATTATTTAATGTAACTTGAGATGTGACGCGCCGCAACCAGGGGTCGCCACATGTATGGATATCAAACCATACACGCATGCGAAAACTTTAGTGAGACGTATGGTTTCTAGATGTAAATAGCTTTGAGTAATCCATATATAGTATAAGTACTATGAACCGAGGTTTAAATTATCTGGCACGTGGCAAGTATCCGCGAAGGAGGCGGTTGTTATCACATCGCCTAAGCTTAATTTGTTAAAAATTCTAATATATCAATTTACCTCATTGATACTCTAGAACCTTTAACAATCTAAGATAGCGTTTGGTAAATTGAAGACTTTATTAAAATTAGTATCAGTAATTTAAAACCTATTTTTGTTAGAGTAATTCTAATAAATAAGAAATAAGGCACATTTTCATTAATATTAATTTTTATTGATTTTCACTAATATTAATTTATTATAAAATCTATTTTACTCAAGTAACACAAAATAATGTGAAAAGAAGTAGTTAAGAATAACAACTAAATTAAGTCAACTTAACATTCAAAATTAAAAAGTTTAACGAAATCTTTGGGGTGAGCATTGGATTCCAGCTGTTTGATTGGGGGGCTCTCCTATTTCGGGCACAACATGAAGTAGGAAATCGCATCCATCCGGCCCGTCTGTTTTGATTCATATGGATCTTGAGAAATTGCTTAAAATTTTTGTCTGCTTACTTAACCCATTTATAAATATTTTTTGAAAAAAAAACTTTAACTATAAAATTATAAATTAAATCAAAATCTACACCTTTGTAGTTGAAAATTTTTGCAAAAAAAACAAATTGTTGTGCTAAAAAGATGATCAAAATTTTAGATTATATTTTTGATATATTGTTTGGTATATTTGTAAAATAGTTTCAACTATAAAATTATAGATTGTATCAAAATTTACAACTTTATAATTAAAATATTTTCCAAAAAATACAAAATAGGTTGCCAAAAAGATAATTAAAATTTTGGTCATTCTTTTTGGCATATTGTTTGATACTTTTATGAAAAAATTTTAACTACAAAATTATAGATTTTGATATGTTTATAATTTTTATAGTTGAAAGTTTTTGCAAAAATGCCAAACAGTATCAGAAATATAATGTAAAATTTTGATCATCTTTTTGGCACATTATTTTGTATTTTTTGAAAAAAACTTTAAGCTACAAAGTTATAGATTGCATCAAAATCTATAATTTTGTAGTTAAAATTTTTTCTAGAAAATACTTATAAATAGGTCAAATAAGTGGACAAAAATTTTAAACAATTTTTCGAGATCCGTGCAAATCAGAAAGGGACGGCGCGGATGGGCGCGGTTTCCTACTTTCTGTTGCGCCCAAAGTAGGAGAGCCGCGCCAAGGAGGAGAGAATGTTATATAATAATAGGTTCTTATGTTAACACGTACGTTTTTTGGTCCAGAAATAAGATATAAAGCCCAAAAAAAAGAAAAGGGACAATTGCATTGCAACCCTACATTGTTTCGACATCATTTAAATCCTCTCAATTTTTTTTTTTTTTTTTGTATTTTGGTTTTTTGACACATTTTTAATGCATTTATAACATATTCTTAATAAGTTTCTGACACATTTCGACAATTTAATATCACGACACCTCTGATGTTAACTTCTTGACATCTTGATGTAAACTTTTAACACCTTAGTTTTGAAAAATAACACTATAACACCTTCTTAATAGTTTATGACATTCTCTTGATAACTTTTGACACCATCTTTCCAAAGAACTTAAAGTGTAAATTTTTTGAATCTAAAGTAGACCTAATTGCAACATATTTAGGTCTTTTGGACCTCAGTGCAACTCTCCCTAGAAAATAAGAGTAGTTGGGTTTTTTTTTTGCCTATTTGCAATTTAGTCCCCTAATTTGTTTTGCAATTTCAGCCCCTCTAGCTATGCAAATGGAATTTTCAAACCTTCAATCCTTAAATAATATAATAGTATCAAAGAAGTGTGGTTCTAGGCTACAATGGAGCAAAACTTATCAATCCCAGGGACTTGTAAATTGGGCAAAAAACCATTCATCAGGGGCCTCGGACGGCCCAGATTGCATCAGGGCCGTCAGGAGCCCCTAATGAACAGCATATTTTTTTAAATTGTTATGGTCCTATTTTGCAAAATTCATATTGAATAAGAATATTCAATATCTTTTAAATAAATGCCAAATCATAATAAAATACTTTTCTCGAATCCCTCGCCGTCAAAATATAACGTCATCGAATTTCAATAAATCGGATTTCTACACAGGGTGTTACAGCTTTAACAATTCTAGTTTTCCTAAAAACGTAGGTCTAGTGGTTTTTACTAAAGCTGAAATTTCGGATTTTAGGAGAGATTGAATTTTAATAAAATTAGTATTCATGTGTAAACAAACAAGAGTTTACTAAAATAAGTGTTTTATAAAATTAATTTTGCTAAAACGGAGTTGCCAAACACCTTCCAAGGTCCTTAACCAATATCATAAATTAAAACTTCAGTTCAAACCTCTTTATAAAGTTTCGGCACAAATAATATTTTTATAAAATTTTTGGACATATCACACACCTTAGATATGCAAAACAACTTGAAATAATTATAGGTCAATTTTTTTTTAGTCTCTTGAACTTTACAAAAATATACTTTTGTAATTCTGAACTTTAATTTGCGCCCACGGTAACCATGTACTTTAAAAAAGCGTCTGCAATAACTTTGCCTTTAGAATTTTTTATTTGTGTCCGTTAAATTCCCGAAGTAGCTTTCTTTTGTCCAACAGGACAATTTATAATAGTTTTTCAATCATCTTTTTTAATAATTTTGCTCTTATGAAGGGTATATTAGTCTTTTTCTATCCCTTAAGCCTTAAGGGACCCAATGGATTTAAGTTTAACGGGTTCGACCCGTGAAACGATTAAACTTATCACTATTACCCGTTAAACTTGATTTCCGACGAACCGACGTACGTGCGGCGAGCGACGGAGGCAGCCGGAGAGAAGATATTGTAGCAGATGACGGGTTCCAGCAGCGTTTCTCGGCGAGGATCGCCCGTTTCTCCTCTTCTTCATCCATCAATTTGTCTCCTGATTATATTTTTTGGAAATTTTTGACTTTTAAGGAACTTATGATAACACGAATCTCTTGAAAAATGGATTTTTTTTAATTATTTGGAAATAAGATTTTTTAAAAGCTTTCTTCTTCATAAGCAAGGGATTGACTGATAAAATTAAGAATCAAATTTGCATGGCTCACGGTGATGCTAGACTCCATGTTCAGTTTCCAAGCTTGTATTTTCTCTTCGAGACATTTTATCGAACATATTGTGTGGGCTAAAACATTGCTGTAGACTAGAAAGCTCCTGTTTCTATCATCGAAATTAGCAGCCATGACAATTACGCAACAACAACTTCATGTAGAAAAGACTCCATTCCGGCTAACACACATCTAGAAGCCAAACCCAAGAACAGAAAAAGGGGAGGAAACAAGTCTGATAATGTGCAGATTGTGATAAATTTGAAATTCTGTGGCTAACACATTTACTACGCTTCAAACAAAGAACTAGGACAGCCATAAAAAATGCATATATATAGTACTAAAGTACATCTCAACTTCGAAAACATTTTACAGATCTTACAATATTACAATAACCAGAAAAATACATGGAAGACGAGTTCGTTAATTTATCCCCCTCGCGCCCAGAATGGATGAGAGTCCCCCTCAAAGAGTAGTGCCGACTGAGACGAGCATATGGTTGGCGGGAGAGGAGGGACACGCCATCATCGGATGCGCCGGTGGCTCTCGCCGCTAATGAGCAAGCTGCTAAGTTGTGACCGTAGAGGTACCGCCATTATCTCCATCAACTCCAGCTTCGGCGCTTCACTTCAGCGTAACCTAAGAAGCACGGATACTACAAATTTCATCCGGTACAGTGTCCATACCGGAGTACAGTGTTCATGCCGTGTCCGATTCGGACACGCCGCAGACACGTGCTGGACACACCGAAGAAACATTCAAAGAATAAAAATAAAAATAAATTCCGGACACGCATGTCGGACACGCCAGACAGAAATGTCCGACAAGCGTGTCCGAATTTTTTATAGTTTTTTATTTTTTTTAAAGAAAATTTTATTTTATTTTTATTGTTGAAGAAGTAATATTAATACTAACAATAATTAGCTGTAAGTAATATAATATAGTTATACATTCAAATATTTTTTTTTTTTTTGTTAATATAGTTAGATTTTTTTACTTCAATTTGTCTTAAAAACGTAAAATATTATATTATACGTAAGTTTTATTATTAAATATTATTATATTTTTATATTCAAATACTTAAATTAGTTTTTTAATTGTTTATATTTTTTATTGTCGTGTCCGAACTGTACCCATATTCTATTTTTTTTTTAAATTGTCGTGTCTCGTGTCCGTACCATGTCGTATCTTCGTATTCATGTCCGTGTCCGTACCATGTCGTATCTTCATATCCGTGTCCGTGTCTATACTTTTTTGAGCGTAACCGGAGCCTTGCTGGCATCATCTCCTATCTTCCTCTTTTTCCTAAACTTTTCTGGAAGTATTTTTTTAGTTGGACACCAAGGCAGAAGATAACTGTTAAATGACCAAAGTATCATCCATAAAGTAGTAGCAGTTGAAAAGAACATTAAATATTAGTTAAAAAATTATTTAAAAATGCCAAGCCAGATTAAAAGAAACCACGTTAGTAACTTAACGGACATAAATAGAAAGTCCTAACTGCAAAATTATCGCGGATATTTTTTTAAAGTACAGAGTTACCGTGGGAACAACTTGAACTTCAAGATTATAAAGATATTTTTGTAAAGTTCAGAAAATTAAAATGGAATTTGGCCATAATCATACGTAATTTCTAAACATGATCACACACAAGAGTGTGAGTTAATACTTCAATTACATATCTTTTAGCTTTAAGTTCATCTAACTGCAACAACTAAAGCATAAAATTAAAATATTTACAAGTGTGTAGATATACATAATCCCCAAAATAACTCCATCTTAAAAAGAATACCCCCCTCTTACTACCATCTAAGCACATTTAGCTGGTGCCTTACTCCGATTCTCTGGATCTGAAAAAAGGCAAATAAAGAGCGTGAATCATCACATACTCAGTGAGCGGCCCAAATGTATTACCCTATCAATATATATATAAGTATCACAAATATCCAAAAGACGATCATCCATCCCAAATCAATTATGTCATTGATTTATCTTATGTTAGGATAAAGTTCACTAACCCAAATCAATTAGTTATCTCATGTTCAGTTTAGAACCAAAATAATCCAAATCAAAATAACCCATCCAGTACTAAGGTCTGGCATTTATACCACTAATACATATCCGAGACACCAAACATACAACAGGGGTGATCCCACAACATTCCGTAGGAGTTACTCGCGTACGTAACCTCCGGACGGTATGACTGTGAACCTCGCACACTGTAGCAACCACCCGGCCAAATGGTGATTTAAATTACGCCCACTAGTCTCTATAGAGACACTATTGATTAAGATTAAGCAATCACATTATAATCGGATCATCATACCGTCTTAAATTATTATAGGCCATTGGCCTATATATATATATATATATATATATATATATGCGAAATGCACTTGAAACACATACAGTTGGTAATATAAATTTAGGAAAAAAAGTTTATTAAATAAAAAGAAAAGATAAATATTGACACTGTATAGACATAGATATATGAATACCTGTGAGAGTGTAATTTAAGTTTGCCATGTATTCACTCACAAAGAATGATTATTTCGGTATATAGTGAGATTCAAGTTGTTTAAAAATGGAAGAGTTAATGTAAGCTATAACTAGATATAAGTATGAAAAAAAAGTAAGATTTAATATTTTAACATCATCATTTATATGAAATTTATGTCTACATTCGTGCATCGCACGGGTGTAAAACTATTTTTCTTACCAATAGATGGCTTAAAGGTTTTTTTTTTTTTTTTTTTTCAGAATATATGTTTATAATTTTGAGATAATAAAGCGAAACCTTTGGTAGCATATACAAGTTTGGAAAGTTAACTTAGTGTTTTATTTGAGTGTTGATATATTCAACTTTTGGGAAGCAAAATTTTTTTTTTTTTTGGGGAGCATATCAGCCCCCTTGATTTTTGAAATTGACAGATAAGCCTCTCGTTTTTACTAGTTAACTTTGACACCGTAAAACACTTATTTAGAATGAAAAAATTTTTAAAATAAAAATTATAAATTTTGATAAAATCTACAACTTTTATATTAACTTTTTTGTTTTTGTTAAAAATGTTTCTAAATAAGTGTCTAAAGTTTAGCAGGTTAATGGATTGATTTTAAATTCACTAAAATTTTGAAGCCTAAAAACATCTATTTAAAAATATTTTTTTAAAAAATTATTAAACATAAAAGTTGTAGATTTTATCAAAATTTACAACTTTTATATTAAATATTTTTCCAACAAATATTTATAATATGGTCAAATGGCTCTGGCACAAATATCGAGAGAGAATTTTTTTTGAAAATTCAAACATTAATAAGAGAATGGTTGATTTGAAAGAATAGGGAGAATTTAGGTGCTAATATGAGATTTGCCCTTTCTTTTTTTCTTCTTTTCTACAAAACTCCTATTACAAACAGTAGAAGACTCGCCTCTTATTTAAACTTTGCAAATAAACTAATAGTTTATTCGTTAATTTTGACACCTAAAATACTTATTTAGAAGCATTTTTTTTTAAAAATATTCAATATGAAATTTGTAAGTTTTGATGAGATCTACAATTTTAATTTTATTTTATTTTTTTTTAAAAAATACTTCTTAATAGATATTTTTAGACTTCAAAGTTTAGCGGGTTAATTGATTGATTTTGGAACTTACAAAGACTTTTTAAAAGATTTATTTGAAAGTATTTTTTGAAAAAATATTGAATATAAAAATTATAAATTTTATCAAAATTTATAATTTTTATTTTATTTTTTGTTAAAAAATATTTATATAATGATCAAAATGGTTTTGGTATGAATATCAGGAGAGTAATTTCTTTGCAAATTTAAACAGTAAATAAAATTCAGAGGTTAAGTTATATGAGTAAAAAAAAATTAGGAATTAATTCATGTTAACCCTTTAAAAAAAGGGTGATGCTGTTACGCCTGACCCATTTATCCGATTCGCGGTCCGAACGCGTGGAAAACATATTTTCCTACGTGGCGAAACGCATTTCATAACGCAGGAAAATGCATTTCACCACGTAAAAAAACATATTTTTCACGCATTCAGACCTCGAATCGAATAAATGGGTCGGACTTAACGGTATTTTTCTTAAAAAAAATATACCGAGAGCGTCAGAACTTTTCAAATTGAACCCTGGGCCCGAATGGAACCAGAGTTGGTGCGTGACGATGGTGTGGACGTTTCTCCTTTTCATCCCTCGCTTCCCTTCAATAACACTTTGCACCTTTCACGATCCATACCCTGCATTTCCCACTTCTTTGCCGTCCATCTCATCGCTGCTTCTTCTTCTTCTCTCTCTACGCTCGCTCTCGAGATCCATCATCAGATCGATTCAGGAGATCTCAGATCCAGATCTCGAACGGATCCTGTGTTTCTTCTTCTTCTTCTTATTTAGATCGAAATTTGATTTGAATTTACAGCGAGGAGCTGGTAGAGATGGAGGCGATGGACGAGTTGGTCCAGCTCTCGGAGTCGATGATGCAGGCGTCGGCGCTTCTCGCTGACGAAGAAATCGACGATAACTCCTCTTCCTCCACCAAGCGCTCCTCCACCTTCCTCAACGTCGTAGCCCTCGGCAATGTCGTGAGTAATCCTCTCCTTTTCGTAGATCCATGGTGCTAACCCTATAATAATTTAAATTTAATGTAATTGGTCAGTGCTGAATCTTGAATTCTGTGCGTTCAGGGTGCAGGCAAATCGGCTGTGCTGAATAGTCTTATTGGGCATCCGGTCTTGGTATACCACCATATCATCAATCTTGAGCTGCGGAATTTATTTTATGTGTTTTCAATTGAACAGTTGATACTAATAAGATTGATTTCTTGATATGGCTGCAGCCGACGGGAGAGAATGGTGCTACGAGGGCGCCAATTAGCATTGACTTGCAGCGTGACACATCTCTTAATAGCAAGTCCATCGTCCTGCAGATTGACAATAAGTCGCAGCAGGTTTCAGCGAGTAAGTTCATTCTGTGTCCCTGGATGTTTGTGATTCTTTGTGATTATTTGTTGATGTTGTGTTTTCTGTACTGATGCAGGTGCTCTCAGGCATTCTCTTCAAGATAGGCTTAGTAAGGGTGCTGGTGTTCACAGCTCTGGAAGGAGCCGAACAGATGAAATATATCTGAAACTCCGAACAAGTACAGGTAGGTCAATACTTGCCTTTCAAGATTTTGGAAATCAAATTTCAAATTCATTTCTAATTTTGTTGGACTGGATATATTTTTAATCATGATCAGATCTCCATAACCTTTATGAGATTAATCCTGTTAGCTGAGGTCATAGTTAGCAATATTGTACATGTTATTTGGGGGTTTCAGCGGCATTGAGAGATCTGTTTACTTAAAAGTCACAAAGTTGGCATAACCATTTGTTTTTTTTGTGGAATCTTTAATGATTTTCATTGACTATGTCTAAATCCAGTCCATCTTACAACAATAATTTTGCATGCAGCAAATTTTGTAAAGTTAATTTTCGACATTGAAAAGGTATTTGTTTGACCATTTCAATTTACATGGAGCAGTCACATGTGATGATTCAAACGGATTTCTTTGAGAACCAGCTGTCTGTTGGTTTCAACCAATTAGCAGGTTGCACCACTGTATTTTTCCGCATGCTGAAAACTGGGTTGGTGGGCATGACTAGAGCAGCCTAGCTTCTAGTGCATTTGCCTGGGACATACTCATTTATAAAATGATTAAGCTTGAGGTTTATCAACGTAGCAATAATTTATTCTATATAGCGCTTAATTGAGTGACATAGGTGGTGCTTTAGGTAGTAGAGCACGTGCTATTTAAAGAGTAGTGACATAGGTGGTAGTTTAGGTAGTAGAGCACGTGCTATTTAAAGATGCTTGTGTTCGGATACATGGTTTGAATTGATTTTTATTAGTTTTGTCAAAAATTTGGGACTCTGAATTGTCACGTGAAGCCTAGTCAGTGCCCCATAGGCTTTACGAAAGTTCATGTGCATATCTTTCCATAGGGAATGTCCATGTACTGATGTGCTCCATTATATCCACAGTATTAAATCTCAAATACTAAGATAGCGACATTATAGGTAAGGTTGAGCTCAAGTTCTGCAGCTGATATATTATAGAAATTTCTTATTGTTTAGACCAAGTACTCTGTCTTCATCTCCTGCTTATATCATCTCGTAATTGTCTACTAATAACTTTGCATATGGATGCTAGAGCGACAATGTAATATATCTATATGAGACAGTTCTGAAAGTGATGTTTTGCTACTAATGGAAAAGTCATGAAAACACGAATGGAGGCGAGAAGCAGATCATTGGGCAACTTTCGCTTTTCCTAGTATTGACCAAATAAATGACACGATCATTATCTAGAAGTGTTAATTAAGCGAAAGGTAGGATGTAAGACTAACCAATCAATTGGGCTCAAGGTTTAAGGTGCCGTCTCGTGCCGCGTTTTGGTAAATCCCATACTCGAGACATACCGAGCGTGCCGTGCCGATCTTGCCGATATATATTTAGTTCTTATTTTTAAAAATAAAAATTAGAAATAAAAAATTAAAAAATTCATATATAAGATTTTTGGGCATGGCCGTGCCGACAACTGCTGGAACAGGCACATGCCATTCGGCACGGGCTGTACCGACGGACACCTAAAGCCATGGTTGGGCTGTGACTTTTGACAATTAAGAAGGGGGTTTTGGACCCGAATGGTTACAAGTGCCTATACTTGGATAATTTCCTAGTTTTCCACTTAAACACAACTAGTCTCAATGGTCTTGAACTTCAAGGGGAATTGTACATAAGGTAGCTTAAAGGTGACCGTATAACAAATATGTCCACAAGTATGTGACGATATTTATTTAAACTAACTAATGTCATTGTAAATCAATGGTTCTATTTTATTTTTCTTTATTATTGATTTATTTGAAAGATGTGGAAGGTGGCTAGATGCAGGCTTTGTGGTGGGGTCCTATAAGCTTCCTTACAAAGTCGTCGTTATATTGTGTTTGATTGGGAGACTATCTTTGATGATTATCAAGCTAATGCATTATTGTTCTCAGCTCCTCCTTTGAAGTTGATAGACTTACCTGGGCTAGACCAGAGGGCCATGGATGAATCAATGGTGCGTATGGTTTTATGTAATTATTTCTTTTTTTTATTTTTTGAGGTTCATTTGTTCCTAGTCAATTTTGCACGATACAGACCTTAATTATGGCAGTTGCATTCAATATAGCATCCTAGTGGTGCTTTTGTGTTTATGAGTTCACTTGATGCATTGTAATGATAGGTTCTATTTTTTCTTTTTATATTGTTCAAAGACAGTTGATAATGCTTTGTGTTCCAGGTCAATGACTATGGAGCACATAATGATGCAATACTGCTTGTCATAGTACCAGCTGCTCAGGCACCTGATATTTCTACATCTCGGGCCATTAGGCTGGCTAAGGAATTTGATGCGGAAGGTAAGTAACTATCATTTCTTGTGGATTGTTCTTTATTAAAATAAGTACTTCCGTTTAATAGATCATGAACTTTTAATTTTTTTGCAATTTTCTTCAGGAACAAGGACAATTGGAGTTATCAGCAAAATTGATCAAGCAGCTGGAGAACAGAAAAGTCTTGCTGCAGTGCAGGCTCTTTTATTGAATCAAGGCCCGCCAAAAACCCAAGATATTCCTTGGGTTGCTCTCATTGGGCAATCTGTTTCAATTGCTTCAGCACAAGCTGGCTCTGAAAGCTCGTTGGAAACTGCATGGCGTGCTGAGAGTGAAAGTCTTAAATCAATATTGACAGGGGCACCCCAAAACAAGCTGGGTAGAGTAGCTTTAGTAGAAACACTTTCCAAACAAATACGCAAGAGGATGAAACTGAGGCTCCCTAACCTTCTATCAGGGTATATCTTCACGGTCCACTCTGTGAATCTTCTGCATGTACTTTTGGCAAGATATTGAACATCAAACCTGCCATTTTGTCCATCTTTTAGGCAATCTTATTTAAGCATTTGGTCTTTGCATTCTTGTCATGCTACAGTGTTGTCAAACGTGATTCTCCATGCTTTTATGTAGCGAGTCTAAAACCTCTGTGATTTATGATGATCTATCGTCTTTGAGTTCATTTGTTTTGTATTTGAGGCTTTGATGGCATTTGATTCTCATATATGAGTTTTTATACATGCTTTGCTCTATTATGGTGAAATGCATTGGTACTGAGCTTGCAATACATTGTTGTTGATGTAAATTCGAAAGGCATTTGCAACTCAGGAATCATTTTTAATAATTATTGCTAACATATTCTGGGCAGTGATGTTAACGATTTACAATTTCAAATACTCTTCACGTTGCAGTTTGCAAGGTAAATCTCAGATCGTTGAGGATGAGTTGGTGAGGCTTGGTGAATCAATGGTACATAGTGCTGAAGGAACCAGAGCAATCGCTTTGGAGCTCTGTCGAGAATTTGAGGATAAGTTTCTTATGCATATCACCAGTGGTGAGGTTAGTAGCATCTAGATCACTTCTCCGCCAATTCTTTGTTTTCTTCAACAATTTTTATGTTTTCTTTGGTTGTTGGAAGCTTGATGTTCCTGTATTTGCTTTCCTAAAAGTATATGTCCGGTTGCCTTGCACTATAAAAATTTCTAAAAGAGTAGGAGCGAACTTTGTCTTTGCAGTACTGCTGCATCTTTCTCATACTGCAAAGATTTTTGATTGAGCATCCACTTGCTAATTAAAGTCGTAGTGTGTATGGCAATCTAAGTCTCCCTTCATTTGCAATTTTGATGAAACTAGGCTGAATCTTTTTTATTTGTAGTCCTTTGGCCTATTTGTTCCAAGCGACCTAGAAGAACTAAACATTTGACAAATTAGTTCATGTTTGACCTGGCTTGTAAATTAGGGATGAAAAATGCATCTTAGTAGACATATGATGGCTGTTTTGTATATACTAATGCTTCAAATCAAGTTTGCAAGGCTGAGATCATCCTAGGGGATTTATGTTCTAGATCGTCAGGATTGGTAGTCAAAACAAAGAATGATAAGAAATAAAATAAGGGTAGAAAGAGGAAGAGAAACAAAAAGTGGAAAAGGGAAAAAGGGCTGTATGCACGCACATGACCAAATCTCTTCTTTTTTTTTTTCCTGAAAAATTAAAAAAGAATCATGGTAGAAGAGAGAAAAGATGCTAACCAATGGAGAAGATATGTAGACATAGGAAGAGAAAGCATGCTAAGTGGAAGAGGAAGATGAGTGATGAATTTTCAGTTTATGTTTTATTTACTTTTTTTTTTTTGTTTTGTTTTGTTTGAGAGAGATGTGAATTGGCCTGAATCTCTCAATCCTAGATATGGATTGAGAGTATCGAAAATGGCTTAAGTATTTTCCTTTACCATTGTAAGGTCTCACAATTGATCCGGGATCAGTGAACCATGGTTCCAATTCCATGGCCAAGTGGTTTGATCCCATTTCAACTCTCAAAATTATGAACAGAGAAAAGGAATAACATTTGTAATATATGAACTGAATATCTTGGAAATATGAAGTATGAACCATGTACAATTCAGAACTCGTATGTTTTTGTGATATACACATCAAAAGTCAAATTCTATCAATTAATTGTAGTTTTGAGACAACCAAATGGGTTTTCTTAAAATCCAAGGAGACCATGGTTTCAACAATGCGATGTTTTTGACCACTTTCGGAATTGCAAATGTTAAGGGAAAACAGCCCTTCCCTTGCAAAGTTTTTCCATTTTTTCTTAAAATTATGTTATCAGCCCAGAATACACGTGTAGGTATTTTTGGAAAATTTTGAGTACGAAAAATAAATTTTGGTTTGCTCTAAAATTTGTATATTTGGAAATTTTTCAAAAAATGCTTCTAAATAGGTGTTTTGTGGCTCCAAATTTTTTTGGAATTTCAAAACACCTACTTTAAGCATGATAAACAAATCTAATGGTGGACAACAACCATGTTTTAGCAAATTTTTGGGCAATGTCATTTTATATCTTCTTGTTTTTGTTGAGATAACCATGATTCCCATTGCAGGGAGCAGGTTGGAAAGTTGTAGCTAGTTTCGAGGGAAATTTTCCCAACAGGATCAAGCAACTTCCATTAGATAGGCATTTTGACATCAACAATGTTAAAAGGGTAACTTCAAATTTCATTCCTACTGTAGTTTCTGATGCCATCCAACCAACAATTTGGTGTTCTGATTTTGCTTTATATTATTTGCTTTTAGATTGTGCTTGAAGCTGATGGTTATCAACCATACCTGATATCTCCTGAAAAAGGTTTGAGATCTTTGATAAAGGGAGTTCTTGAGCTTGCAAAAGAACCTTCACGCCTTTGTGTCGATGAGGTACAAAGGATTATCCTTTGAAGGAGTGTGCAAAATGTAGTTATTTTATATTGATTGCATTCTTTCATATCTTAGATATTCATTTGCCTGTTATAGTGCATGTGTTTCCAGTAATAATTCAAGTGACAAATGAGCAAAGAGAGATAGAAAATTTCTAGGCTGCTAAATGCGTACAAAAAATGGCATAGAACCCTATATCATTTATCATGAATAAGTGGCATATTTTAAGGTTGTTATTGTCACAACTGCATTAATATGCACATTTTGACCCTTCTTCCTACCTCTACTTTCATTTCTTGAAGTTTTGTCCTACCTAAATATAGGGCAGAGTGCTTTTCACATTTAAAATGGTAGTTCTCACTAGCTGCTGATCTGACTCTTCATAGTGGAATGGCGATTTAAATCTATTTTACTTATGTGCATTGTTTTTTTCTATTGCATTTTAATCTCATTGCTAAGTTATAGTTTTATTGCTAACTCTTATTTGCATGATGATGATGATAATACTGTCTCGTTTCTATTTGATACTTAGGTTGAAGTTTAATCATTATCCATTAACTGCAACATGACAGGTGCACCGTGTGTTGATAGATATTGTTTCAGCTGCAGCAAATGCTACTCCTGGTCTTGGCAGATATCCTCCATTTAAACGTGAGGTAGTCTTGTTGCTTTCAGTTTTCTAATTGAAAATCTGTGTTTGACTGCTTTCTATTGAAGTTCGTAGTGGTTTTGTAAAATGAAACAACCACATCCATCTTGCAAGGTTATTGCTATTGCATCTGGTGCTTTAGAAAATTTAAAAAATGAAGCAAAAAAGATGGTAGTTGCTTTAGTTGATATGGAGCGCGCTTTCGTTCCTCCTCAACATTTCATTCGGCTTGTTCAGAGAAGGTTAGCTTGCTTTTGCATCTTTTTAGTAGACTTCTTTAGCACATTGTATCTGCTTTGCTTTACACAATTCTCATGTTACATTCTCTCCAAGTAGAGAAGGAATTGTGTGGTTATATTATTGTCTATCAATATTTGAAGTAGTCTTAAGATGGCCCATTTATTTCGTTTGTTTCCATTGATAGGATGGATAGGCAAAGACGTGAGGAAGAGCTGAAAAACCGTTCCTCAAAGGGTCAAGAGGCTGAGCAAGCTATCTTAAACAGAGTAGGCATCTCGCCTTTTCTTTTGTCACACTTTTTCTTTTGTCTTTGTGGCTTACAAGATTTGATGTAAAGCCATGATTCAAATGAGCTTTAAGTGTATTGTCCATGTGCTTGGTGTGTCCTGTGTTTCTTTGGTAGGCAACAAGTCCACAGACAGGATCACAACCAACAGGTGGAAGCTTAAAATCCATGAAAGAGAAGTCCAAAGATTCTGATAAAGATGCCAAAGATACACCAACTTTGCTGGTTACTGGGGCTGGCGGTGAAATAACGGCAGGTTTGGCTTGCCTAATCTGCTTTTTTTTTTCCTTAGTCAAAAATATCCGGACTTCTATTGTATATACACTGCATAGTTAGCTTCAACTTGTCTTGCAGTAAGTTAATTTGAATAGTGTATCATTTTAGTTCCGTGTTTTTAAATAATGTAAGAGCAGCTTCTAAGAAATTATCCCTTTCCTAAAGGGTTTCAAAATTATTTTATGATGTATGTTTCATTGATTATTCTGCATTCCCCGTCTTACATGCTTCAGTGAATGCATTGTTTTTGTTTAATCGGTAATAGTAAGTAACCCTACCATAAATTCTTCAAAACATATTACTACTCTTTTATGTCAAATGAGTGTGATCATATCAGCGTTATTCCTCAATGAAAAGAAAACATCCAATTCAATATTGTTTGAACTTCAGCATCCTCTAAAACATAAGATTGAATATTCTTTTGTGCGTAGCACGAGTTAGAACTAGTAATTCATGAAGTGTAGCACTAGATCTTAATTGTTTTTCGCATAGCTGTATTATTTTTTTTGCTGAGTAGTACATTGTCTAGGAAATATTGTGATACTTTAATTCGTAGATTAATATCTGCATTTGTTTGGTCCATAAGGAGGTATTCTACATTTATACTAGATTTAACTGTTTGTTGATGTTGTTTTTTTCTTATATTAAACTTTTTAAGGGTACTTATTAAAGAGAAGTGCCAAGACAAATGGCTGGAGTAGAAGGTGGTTTGTGTTAAACGAGAAATCTGGAAAGGTAATTCATAATCACCCCCCTTCGTTCTTGGGGTGTGCTGGTCACCTTTCCATATCGTATTTTATGTTGGCTAAGGGGATCAAATGTGGCAATATTTCTCTCAAACAGCTTGGATACACAGAGAAGCAGGAGGAAAAACATTTTCGTGGTGTTATAACTTTGGAGGTTAGTACGTGATGATTCCACGTAACATTGTCATCTTGAGTTAACAAAATCATTGTTTTGTGGGACGAATTATCTAGTTTCCTTATTCAAACAATCTTTAATGGTGCGATCTTATAAGATTTTGTTTGAGCCTTTAATCTCAAACAAAATAGGAAGATATTTTGGGAACTCTTCAAAGGATATTACTTTTGGTGTTTGAATGTATCATTGCCAATGCATTGTATTTCATAATATATGCAATTAGTCTTCAAAGCAAGGTTTTTCTTGCCGTGCTGAGCCGATTTTTGGTAAATTCTAAATCCAAGACACCGAGCATGCCAACCCATATTGAATAAACTATTTCTTTTTAGTTTTTTTAAAATAAAAAACAAAACAGACATCAAAACTGAATTAAAACAATATTTTTTTTTTAAAAAAAGACTTGTTCACGGCGCGACCGAGGGTTGCGCGCCTGCGCCTTGGTAAGGAGGAAGATGAACAAAACATTTACCAAAGAAAAGAAAGAGAGATGAAGAGGCGGCGGCACTCACCGCTATAGGGGCTTCTTTTCTTCTTCTCTTTTTCTAATTGCTGTGCCGGTAGCCGCATTTGTAGCGGATCTTGGCAGATACGGCACCTAAAACCTTGCTTCAAAGTTATGGCTATAGCTTTCGTTGTAGACTTTGCACTATATTTTGTACCTTGGAGGTTAGTTACATGATCACCGTATATACACATCGGAGTAATAAGATCACTTTTGCTGGAGTTGTACGCTTTCCTTGTTCAAACATTCTTCATTCCTGCGTTCTTATACATTCTTTTTGAGCTTTTAATCTCTCAAAGGATGCAGGGAAGATATTTTGTGAACTCTTTAAAGGATATCACATTTGGTGTCTAAATGTATCAATTCTAGTGTAGTGTTACGATATTACATTATCTAGGCAATTAGGCTTCATAGTAATTTGTTGTAGACTTTGGAACAATATTTGTGCTTAGAATATAGGACATCGTGTCTGATGAAATGGCAGTAGCAAAGAGGATACTTCTTGTCTAATGGATGATAGGGAAGATAATAGCAACAACTGTAATGCCACTTCTCCTTCGATTTAGTAGTTTGCCTTCATATATTCGTGGACCTGTTCAACTTTGTTGGTTTTCTCAGCATCAATTCCCATGCTATTTAGTATTTCTTGTATAATTTCTATCTGTCTAGTTATTTTGGAGTAACAACTTAGTTTTGCGCTGAGGAGGTAATCGAATCAGTCTCACAAGTTCTCCAACATTTTTCTACTATTAATTTCCACAACTTGACATAGAATGAAAATAGTGAATCAGTATAAAGTATCTCTTCTTAGTCCAATGTGCTCATCTATCTTTTCAGCAGTTGGCTTGGTGGTATGTTGACAACAAAGGTTAAATTATACTTGTCAATGAAAAAAGAATTACCTATATTGCATTTTAAATATATGATTATTTAAAAACCGCAGACTGACTGTTTTTGCTTTTCCTCTTATTAAAGCAAATTATTTTGTTTACTGTGGTTGATATTTTATTTTCTTCTGCAATGGTGTTTCTGAACGTTGGAGTTTAGTTATCCTGCTTGTTCACGGACTTTGATCGCTCTTTATAGTTCTAATTTGAATTGGATGTCTAAATCATTCAGGAATGCAATATTGAAGAAGTTTCAGAAGAGGAGGAAGCTCCGAAAAGTTCCAAGGATAAAAAATCAAATGGACCAGAAAAAGGCCCTAGTCTTGTGTTTAAGATAACCAGCAAGGTTCCATATAAGACTGTACTTAAAGGTACTTCCTCAATTTGAGGAACCTACATGGTTATTCTTGCACTAATGTCTCGTATTTTTCTCGTTTATTCTAATAAAAATTTCTTTGCAGCTCATAGTGCTGTTGTCTTGAAGGCTGAGAGTATCGCTGACAAGAATGAGTGGGTTAATAAGATCAGAAATGTTATGCAACCCTCTAGGGGAGTCGGCAAGGGAGCACCTCGTGAAGCTGGCTCCTCCATGAGGCAGAGCGCTTCAGATGGTTCCTTAGTAAGTAGTTAAAACCAATTATTTGTAGAAGGATGTGAATTGTGCTCCTGAACGGCAAGCTTATGTTGGTGTTAGAAGTTTGAACTATTTTCCTCTAAATTTTCATCAAGCATGTCCCTTGTATTCTTAATATTTAGATAATTCAGCTGGTCTTGCTGTAGTTTTTCTTATGATTATTTTGAACTTGATTGAATTCGCCGTAGGATACTATGGCTAGACGACCTGCTGATCCAGAGGAAGAGCTTAGGTGGATGGCACAAGAAGTTCGTGGTTATGTAGAAGCAGTATTAAACAGTCTTGCAGCGAATGTTCCAAAGGTAAAAGAGGATTCCGACTTTACTTTTAGTAATAGATAGCTGATACATGTCTGACTTTTTCACCTTGTGGGAGCAGGCGGTCGTGCTTTGTCAAGTGGAGAAAGCGAAGGAAGATATGCTGAATCAGTTATACAGCTCTGTAAGGTTGGTTGCTTTTCTTCAGTAGTTTCTAAGACTGTCCTCACTGCCTATGTTCTTATGCCTATCTAGAAAAGTAAGTGTTTCACAGTCTTTGAGAAATTCTTTGCGGTTGTGATGCTTGTGTGATTGTTGAATGATAATGTCATAACAACCTTGTGGACGTGTGAGCTCCTTATTTATGTCCGTTATCTCTCTTGTACATGTCATATTCAATAGAGTTCTCGTGATGGAATGCTGGCTTGTCTTGCCCGTTTCATTCATTACAAGTTATGTTGTCTGGAGTCCGCTGCTTTTTTCTGATCTATTTGTCATTTCAAACAGCCCTAAACTGTTGGTCTGTTTAGGTTTCAATCTGGATTGATACCTAAGTTTCCCATGTTAAGCTGAATTGCTTTCAGTTTTTGGGTATGGGGCTCATTTCTAAGTTCATTCTGACCATGGATGTTAATTTCTCTTAAATTTGTTATTCCTTTGTTAAAAATAAGTCTTTTTTCAGTCCATTCTGCCTACGGATTCTCCTTTATCCAGTAACCAGTCTTAAGGATGAAAGATGATCCTTATTCGTTTTTTTGAAACATAATTTGGTTATTTAGAAGGCAAGCCTGTAGAATGATTGTACTTATATTGAGGTGTTGCTCAGAATTTATTTTTCTGTTTCTCTATTTCTAGTGCTCAAAGCACCACAAGGATCGAGGAGTTACTTCAAGAAGACCAGAATGTCAAACGTAAGAGGGAACGGGTGCAGAGGCAGTCATCACTTCTTTCAAAGCTGACTCGTCAATTAAGTATTCACGACAATCGTGCTGCTGCTGCTAGTTGGTCCAATGGACATGCAGGAGCTGGTAAGTTTATTTTGGTTTAATATCACTTACTATCATGTTTTACTTTATTCATATATATACATCATAAGGGAACATTTTCCCTAGCCATTAATGAGGAGAAATTCTTGGGCGGCCTAAGCTACCATGGGCTAGGACATGCCCAGCAATGACATCAAGATTCAATGCAGGAAAAAGATGTGGTTGTATGTGCTTGTCCTTGGTGGACTACGACCGCCTAACGAATGAATTTCTTGTAAAAGTAGTACTTTTGGAATAAAGTTAATTCCGAGAGTTATCACTTTTCATATACTAACTTGTGAAATAGTAGTAGGCTGAAGAATGGCCGGAGAAAGAATTTTTTCGCTCAGTTGTGTGCAACAGAGTACACCTTTCTTTTTATGTAGCTTATAGGAGGCTAGAAAAAAAAAGCAATGAAGTAGTACTGTAGACTCGCCAGGACAAGTATGGTCGCACTCGGTTTCGTGCAACAGAGTATCACCTAGTTTCTTTTTTATGGAACTTATAGGAAGCTAGGGACTATTCGGTGAGATGTAGAACTTAGCATTCTTCTGCGAAAAAATTTCTTGGCTAGGATTTTGAAGATTTTCTGGTTGGTTGCTGTTATGAGCATTTTATAAAACCAAAATATGGTGTTTATCTTTCTGATTGTTTGTTGTAACATGAAGTTATGTTTGCTTTGTCTGGCGGTTGCTGCTCATTGGCAAACATCTTGCAGAAAGAGATTGAAAATAGACCTGAAAAGCTGATTAGCGGCTGCAAGTAAATAGTTTAGGGGATGCTGTAAACAAACCTTTTTATTTGGGGCAACATAAACTGCTTTTTCTGGGAGGGATTTATGTGGAAAGAAAGAGATTCCTGCAGAAGTCATCTTGGGATCTGAATCATGTCTCCTGGTATAGTGTAATATATTAGATTTACATATAAAAAAGTGAAAGTACTACACAATGTTCGATAATTTCGTGAATATTTAATATGATATATGCAAGTAAATTTATAATGCATTTTTTCTTCTTCTATAAATCATATTTCTTTTTTTTTTTTTTTTTGAGGACAATAAATATTTGATCTTTATTATTATAACTACACCACTCCTAGCGAAACCAGCTAACGCAAAATGCTCTGAAACCAGTTAAGGCAAACTCTCTTCTCATACTTGCCTTTCACCAGAAGTGAGATGGAACCATTTGCGACTTCCTAATGTAGGGACCTCTGTTTTTGAGTTCTCAAAAGTTTCTATTAACTTGTTTGCAAGTGAAATAATGCAAGAGAGATGCCAAATTTTTTGTTAGCATTCTGATGGAAGTTGTAAGAGTCTCTGTTAAAATAGAGCCTACCTTATTTTATAAATTTAACTTTGTATCTGTTTATCCTTTGCAGAGAGCAGTCCTAGAACTAGCGTACCTTCGGGCGATGACTGGCGAACAGCATTTGATGCTGCCGCAAATGGATCACTAGATCAATCTAATTCTTTTGGTGATAGAAGTAATGGGCACAGCAGGCGGTACAGTGACCCTGCACAGAATGGTGATGCCGGCACGGGATCAAATTCTGGCAGCAGGCGTACCCCAAATCGCTTGCCTCCCGCACCTCCACAGAGTGGCTCTTCTATGTACAAGTTCTAGAATTTTAGTCCGATTGCCAGTTTGATTTCTGTACTCTTGTTGTGTCCCTATCCCATTTATGCTAGGCATTTTTTTTGAGCTTATTCAGGCAGGGTGTATTTAAACTAGTCGATATTTGTTTCCGCCAACCAGATGGACTCATTTCTTTGATAGAAAATTAGAAATATATATAGCTATATATGTGCGTTTTTCTCCTAACCTTCATGGTCATATTTTCATGGCTGTTGAGGCATAAGCCATCTTTCCTACATGCTTTACAGCTCAGTATTATGAAAATAATCTAGATGTGCTTTACAGCTTTTAGTCATTTTCCAAGTCATAATACCTTGTTGCCTTATCGACATGACATGGTTCGGCTGGTTAAAATGATTAAGATGTAATGGGGCCTTCATATGATCTGAGGATCGCATAAACACACGTTAGAAGACGAGGTATATATCATAACTATTCTACTTTCTGAGCACTGTTAGTCTCATCATGTGGGATGTGATATTCGTTGGGTTATACATATATAAAAAAAACTTTGTTGCCTTTATTTGTCAATTCTAGTCATTTAGGAAGGAATGTCTATCTGCATGTAATAACATCTAAAATTAACCGTCTTATTTAAATCTGAAAAAAAACCGTCTTAGTTTATCTCAGGACGCTTTAGTTCTTCCAGAAGTTCTGATGTATTTGTTTAATTTATTTTTCACTGTATATATATTCTTTTTGAGATTATCGTGGGAATTATTCATTATATGTATATATATATATATGAAAGAGAAACAGGACTTTTAATCTCATTGTTATCAGATTTTCTAGCATTTTAAAAATCAACTGTCTTATAGTTGAAACTGCTTTGTGTTTGCTTAGTGGTAGTTCATCTTAATGATTTGTAAAGGATTAGAAAGTAAATTAATGGGGATTTTTTTTTTTGGTGAAATCGGGGAGCCAAGTCTCTTAATTCTGTATTAATCTAATAGAGCCAAAATTACTTACATCAAATGAAATTTTTTGAGGGCTTTGTATGCGTAGATAAATTTAGGATCCTAGCATGCTTGGATC
>MJHO01000214.1:0-163832 GCA_002076135.1 Xerophyta viscosa | reverse complement strand
GGGGGGGCCCGATTTGCCAAATTTGCCTAATATCTAGATTAACTAACCCATTCACATCGCAATCATGGCCTCCCCACTATACATGATTGGGAAGAGTTCGATCCAGTCTTACAATGGCTGTTGGATGTGAATGGGTGAGATTTATGAGTCTTACGATGTACCGAAATATATACTAACTAACACAAGAATTATTTTCCAATTAAAAATGATGGTATTACTTTTTTAACTACTATTAAAAAAAAAAAAGATTATCATGATTAATATAACTATAATACTTTATATTTTATCTAACAGTTTTGTTTTATAACATATTTATAAGAATAGTCACCCGTCCAAAGTGCGTAAGTTTGGCCAGTGGCGACAAGCACAAGTGGTCAGACTTCAAAACAAAATTTAATAAAAGGAAAAACAGCGCTGGCCACGTGGCAGGGCAGTCCTTCCTCCTCATGCTGTAGGGAGGACGAAGTCGCCGGAGCATCCTGTACAAAAAAGGGAAAAAAAAAGAAGGGTATTATCTTACTCTCCTCTATTGTTCTCCAATTCTTCCTCGTCTTTGTTTGCTCTCATCTTTCCTCCACTTTTTCTCTCTCACAGGAATATCTTTTTTTGGAGAAATTGTTTGGATCGGCTGATACTGAATAATACTTGTAGATGTCAGCCAATCTATGCCGATCTAAGTGATCCCAATTTCAAAATCGGGGACGCTGACATATATAAGTCTGATTCGAACCGTGTCCTTCCAATCCCAGTCCGATCTCGGCGACTCCAATCCAAGATTGCTAATCCCACTACCTATGATCATGACTGATCGTACTCCAATTATATTCGCAAGAGCATACTAACATCTCAAGCACTTCAGATGACGAGATAAATACTTGTTGGTAGCCCTACATCCTGCTTTGATTCCTTTAACATGGTAATTGTTCTATCTCTATATACTGTGTCCCTTCCTATGACCTTCATACCAGTTTATTAATTCTTTTGTAAAGTAAGGTCAATTAAACCATATTGGTGCCTTTCGCAATTCTCCCAACTATCTATAGTTTCCTTTCCCAATGTTGGCAATACCCCTATCCTAATGAATCATCGCATGTTTCATATGAGTTGCTTGACAATTACCAGAGAACATCATAAAACCTGTAATTGTAAGGACTAAGGAATGTAACCGCCACCAACCCAACAACCACAATTACCTATAAAAGTTTCCACTCAAGTACCTAAAAAAGTTTCCACTGGATGGGAGGCGCCTCAGGAAGCGTCACCACCCAGGTTCGAGTCCGCATAGGGCGAAATCACTCGCAGGATTTTCTACAAATCCTCTGTACCCCGTGGCAGGAGCCCCCGTTCATAGAAGGCCTGTACTCGGATTCCAGAACGTCGGTCGGGACTGGACATGGGGGTTTTCCGCGAGTTTGAGGTCCCTACGGGGGCGTGCGCTAGCGCTACGAGTTCCACCACGATAATCTCAAAAAAAAGTACATTGTCTATGGTCTCACTCTGTTCACATAGCGCACATCTACTAACATGCGTAACTAGATGTTTATCAGCAATACACAAGTCTCTTTATAATGCATTCATCGAAAAGGAACGAAATAAAACAAGCATAGTAATGATGCCAAAAAATGTTAAGCATTAAGTACGTGCTAGCGAGTGGATGCATCTCATGCTTACCGGGGACACAACCAATCGCCTCTCTTCATTTCCACGTTTGGTGACTGCCTCACAGTATTCACATTTTTCTTGGCCAACTCCTTTTCACGGGGAGCTCTAACTACTGGCTTTGGCAGCGACGGATCAACGGTTGTGTCACTAAGTTCACTGAGCTTCGACAGTAAATTCCTCGCAGATGCTTGCACTTGCGCATTCAGAGGATTGTCTCCGCCAGAAGTGAGTGCGGGATCAATCGCATAATACAACAAAATCCGAATGACATCTACTGTACGTGCTCCATCGTCATCCTTTGCGATGACATATGCTTTGTCGCAAGATCCTCGAAGATTGCAACCATTACACACCTGCAGTTAAAACGCCTTCTTGAAGTCACAAGAAAAACAAAATGCTATATTTCTTCAACTACATCTGATGAACAAATGCTAGTTAATCATCCGTCTAGAAGACCATGAGCTTAAGGTTTCCATTTTGTAAAGGGAAAAACTACTCACCCCCAATAAATCACACGTTAAACCAGACACAACTAATCTCCACCACACATTCATCTCGTGATCCGCACATTTATCTCGTGATCCGTACAAATTACTAAAATAACAACTATACCCATTGTGATATGTGGTCCTGATGTTGCCACATATGCTATGTGATTTATTGTGTAATTTTTTGGATGAGCATAGGAAAACTCTTTTGTAAATATAGATATAAACGACCAATAAGCCAACTTACATCCCCTTCGTCTAACTTCAGGAATGCTCTCAATCTTTTTGCTGAATTAACAGCTTTCCTGTAGAGATTGGGGCAACCAGTCTTGACAACAGCTTGCATATCCTCTATACACAAAGACCTGCAGTAAAGACAAACTCATCTTCCAAACTATCGAGATGGAAATCATCACTCATTTCCAGTAAAGTTCCAAATAATCATTTACAGTATGAGACATAAGCAACAGAGGGGCAACACAGTAAGCTAGGATATCTGCCAATATACTGTCAAAAGATTATTTCCAAAACAACACAAAAAAATAGATTGTCGAAAGATAAAAGTATATGACAATGCAAAACTACAAAATAGACGCACTTAACTGCTTGCAGTAGTAAATATCCAAAAGTATGCTCTGTTAAAGATGACTTCTGATGATATAAATCAAGAACTCAATGTGAAAGTGAAGCTTCAATTCTATCAAGGATCACGACCATCGTTCCGTAATCCATTGACAACTTGATCAAGGTTCCAACAAAATATATAAGTCTAAGCTTTAGAAACTAATTCATCTAGTGAAATGGGTATATGGGAAGTTTTAAGAACTATGAGTCAGTCCAAGACTGCTTGGGAAATCAGCAAAGTTATAAAGATCCAAAAGAATGGAGAAATCCCCTTAAGAAAGATGTTACTTCCTGAGAAGAAAGAATAATATGAAGCACGAATTATTGCATTTTCATTTTTCGTTCAATGGATAAATTCTTGAGTATGAACTCGAACTCCACCAGTGTCTCAACCACAATGCTAGCCTCAACTGGCATTTGCCTTCATCCAGGCAAAAGCTCTCAGGCTCTCAATCTAACCCTCAAGCAGAAAGAGTTTAGTAGTCGCATTTCTCCTAATATATCACAATCTCACATAGTGGCTATGAGGTGGAAAACCAAAGTTACATAACTAGAGGCAAAAAGAATCCATTTCCTTCTGATAATGGAAACGTAATTCTCTGCTCCAGAGCTACTAAGTACCAAATTCTCTCTCGCTCTCTAAGGTCTAAAAGTTACATTCATGTCTACCTGCTTCTCATAAATAATGAAAGATATGAAACTTTCAAGATAATAAAATGCTTCCCTTAAATATCTGTTGTAAACGAAAGAAAGTACCCAATCAGGTCAAAGCGTTCGCGGGCGAAGCTGAGGCAGGCGTTCTTGACGCGGTTGATATCCATCGAGCTAGCAGCGATAGCATCGGACTCGCCGTCGGCGCCTTCAGAAATCTTGTTGAAATACCCCTTGCTCCTGAGCTTGTCGAGGAACCGGTCCCACTCCGGCCACGGATGAGCGGCGGGGGAATCATCGACTGTGGCAAATGAAGAGCTGCTAGTGGAGTAGAGAGCTCGGGAGATACTAACAACAGGAACAATCCTAATTGGTTGGAGACGATAATGACGGCTCAAGAGAGCTGATGGCGGACGCAGGCGTAGCAGCCTCGCGGCAGCGACGGCGGCGGTCATGGAGGAACAAAAGCGGCGCCGTGGGCGATAGGAGACGGAAGCTATTTATTTATTTTATTTTGGATTGGATTTTGGGGAGGTTTTTGACAGGCGCCTGCATATTAGTCCTTTTTTTTTATCACACAAATCAGTTATAAAAATAAAAAAAAAAATTTTAATATAACACCATACATATGATGTTACATTAACGTATTTTTTTATTTTAAAACTAATTTATATATTTTTTAAAATAAAGAAAGCTAATATGCTATTTTTTCCAACTAAATCCGACACGATAACAAATAGTATGGCCCGCACTTAGCATGCACTAAATAGACTTTTCGAATCGACCCGTAATTTTTGGTCCGATCAAAGCAGTGCCAGCCAATTCACACTGATTTCTTTTACTATTAAGCATGTGAGTCGGGCTGGACACTGTACACTAAAACCGGCCCATCCAAATAGTGCAGGCTAGTCCAGACCGTAATATTAGACTCTCAAGCTATGTTCCATTTCACTACTAGTATGCTGCAGAATTAGTTTTTATATTATTTGATGCGCTACGCATAGTATAGATGGATATTAGAAGTATAGGTTTAGGTGCCTGTCGGCACAATATGTATCGCACGGTATGTGTCTATTCTGACAATTATCGGTACGGTACGAATTGTCACGATATATGCTGAAAAATTTTATATTTAAACTTTTAAATTAAATTTTTATTTTTTTTATTTTTTTAAATAATACTAAATATATGTCAACAAGATCGGCATACCATCAACACGCTCGGTACGAAGTAGTTTAGAATTTATCGAAAATACAGTATGCACCTTAAACCTTGATTAGAAGATGGAGGAGGAAGATTGATGAGGAGAAAAGAGGACGGATTCAAATTATCATTCCTTTCATTTTTATTAATTCTCGGACCATGTTTGTCTTGGTGATAGTTTTGTATTCTATGACTAGTGATAATAATTGAAAGCAATTCTAATATTGATTCAGGGGATAAATATGGAATAATGTCAAAAAAATTTACTAAACTCATGTGTGTTTCCAACTTTTTCAAGAAAATATCTTAACTAGCTAAATATTCCAGTTAAACAAACACAATATTATCAACTTGTATTATGGAGTTCTGAACGAGTAAATACGAAATTCCGAACGTACAAATAAGAAGTTGAGCGAACAAACGAAACGTTAAATTGAACAAATCACGATATTCTGAACGAACAAATAAAGTGTTGGATTTGATTTGATTTGTTTAAATTTTACAAATTTGAAGTTTTCTTAACAAAGTCCCAAAAAATTGTATAAAAAACAATGCGCATAAAACAATTATTTAGTCTTTAATAGTACAATTTGATTAAGAAAAGTAGTTCTGGATGCAACATATACTAATATAGGAACTAATAGCAGAAAAAAAATAAGAAATACAAATTCTAAAGTTTGAATTTAGATAATTTGGTGGTACTTGATTCACATAATTTGGAGAAGCATGTCCCGAGGATTGTTCAAGCCGAGCAGCAACCGACCTTCTTCACTTCGGATACATCGTCCTTCCCGCCAACGTTGATAGTTTGTCCCTTCGGCAGAGCCAACGGATCATCACCAATATCAAGCGCCTTTCTGCTAACAACCCGGTAAATCTGGGTGAGCACTTCGGTGAATGCGTCCTCCACGTTCATTGATTCTAGCGCCGAGGTCTCCATAAAGAAAGTGTTTTCCCTTTCGGCAAAGGCCTTCGCGTCCTCCGTGGACACGGCTCTCAGGTGGCGAAGATCTGCCTTGTTGCCTACAAGCATGATTACGATGTTGGAGTCTGTATGATCTCTCAGTTCTTTTAACCACCTCTCCACATTCTCAAAGGTTACGTGGCGGGTGACATCGTAGACAAGGAGTGCACCAACAGCTCCTCTGTAATAAGCACTCGTAATAGCTCGATATCTATGGTTGAACAAACGAGCATAGTTAATATCTCGAGTTACTTTAAATAACTTAAGAGAGTTCGAAAAGAACAATGAGATACTTGAAGACAAGATAGTTAAGTAAACAATTATTGAAAAATTTGATAAATAGAAAGGAACTTCTATTTATCAATTAATGGAAATTTGATAAACAGATCTGAACTTCATTCCTTAGGAAAATCGAATAATTAAATTTGTATCCAACTTCACGCATGGACAGCAAGTTTTTACCTGGTACTTTACCCCTCCCTGGGTCTCCACTAACTCGCGGACTATAGTTTTCTACGCACACTTATAGGACCATTTTGAACCCAGGTGGCACATGAGAGTAAAATCCCGGCCTGACGTCTACCTCCGAACAGACATGGAGTGTTGCAACAAGCTTCCCTACAGCTACTGTAAACACGCGGTGCAGGCACATCCCCATTACAGGTAACATTTTATCTTTGCAGAGGTGGGAGTCGAACCTACATTGGTTGGCACGCTTCCTGAGGCGAACCCCCCAACCGGCTGACCCAAGTGCGGAGGGCACCTAGTACTAAATCTTGTCCCCTAGCGGTTATTTAACCCACAACCTATATTTGATTGTCAGTTAAAGGCATTATCATGAGGCTTTATATGCAGTTACCAAACTTAGAAGGTCCAGAGAAAAAATTGACTGAAGATACAGAAATTTGCTTTTACTGTCCACAACGAATTAGTGGATTTTGAAAGGAATAATGTTTGAAACAAAGGAGGTCATCAAACTAGAAAAGCCCTCCAAAAACAAATATAATGAAGAACAAAAAGCATTGGGTTCTGCTAAAGCTCCGCTACTAAGAAGGAACTTATGTTTAGACTGATGCCACTTGTCGAGAAGTGCTACTAACTTGATGTGCAAATATCTGAGACATGATTTAATTTATAAGAGGCGAGTTTTGATGATTGTCTAGGAAGCATCTCAGGTCAACTTTAGTTCATTCCCTTGCAACAATATATGCTGATAAATGATCCCTAAAGTTGATCTGTGGCTGTAGAAATATGACTGCCAAAGGATAGCAAACGAAAAAGAACAAAATAGAAACAAGGCAAGTAAAGCACCAACATAATGATACAAATAGAAAAAATTCTACAATAAAATGTTTATACCACGTCAGTATATATCCCCCTCGTATTTAAATAAAAAAAACAAATTATGCAATTTTTTTTGAAAAAACTTCCTAAATAAAACTTGTATATGTTAATGAGATTTATAACTTTCATGTTCAAAAGTTTTCCAAAAAATGCTTTCAAATAAGTATTTTGGAGATCCAAAGTTTAATGGATTTAACGGATTTTAGAACAGCTTTTAAATCCGCTTCAAACACGTTAAATGTTAGAGCCTTAAACATATTTTAAGAAGCATTTTTTGAAAAACTTTGAACATGAAAGTTGTAAATCTTGTCAAAATCTACAACTTTGATATTAAAATTTTTTTCAAAAAATACTTCTAAATAGATTTTTTTGAGGCCGTTACATGGAGTAACGTGGTGTAACCGTTACACCCAAGAATCTCTCTACAAACAAAAGCATTATCTTCCATTAGACAAGCTTCCAGACAGGACACCATGAGAAATTACGTTCATTGCAGTAGATTCCCCGGCAGATGCCTGCAATGTACGGCAATAAACTAAATGCAAGCATATCTGTTTATGTTTTGCCTTCCACACACAAAGTGAGTGAATATTACTGTCTCCAGTGGTTATGAGATGTTCCTTATTGTCCGTTCACCTTCTTCCTCAACTACCTAGCGAACACATCCAAGTTCATATACATTGATAAAACACATAACCAACACACTTTGTGAGGTTCTCTTGTATACTTGGGCTGGGCCCTAACCCTAAACAATATTCTCGTCCGCTATGAACAACAATATGCAAGTTTCTTGTTTCTTGGACCACTGGTACAATTCCATCTAATTTAGACCTGCATTACTACGTATCATTGTGAAGTTCTCCTAGATTTACATCACCATAAATGACATTTGTGGTTTTCTGACTCGCATGATTTCACAAACTTCATCTCTGTTAGCATACAATCCGTGTACAACCAAAGTTTCATCATGTGAGAATTCTCTAGCAAAATGGAAACAACTACTACAAAATCAGTTAAAGTAAACAGAGATGCAAAAACTTACTTATTTAAAGGGATAGCTGCCTAGGATAATAATGATATCCTATCATCCCAACTGTTTGGCAGAAGAAAATGGGATATGACCAATGATAACTTGTTGCTAGTGATAGATAAGGGCAAAATTATAATGATTGCATCTAATCCAGGATTTCCTATTCCACCAAAGGGGTGGGTAGATAGGATTTTGGAATAATTTATTCCAAAGCAGAACATGAAACTTGCAACTACTACTAACAACTATAGATGCAAGTCCTCAAATGATCCTACAGTAATGTAGAGTATCCCAATATTCTGCTATCCTATATACCTTTTACAATATACTACTAACATTGAGATGGTTTTGCATTGAAAAATTATCTTGCACCATTCATTATATGAAGTCCTCAGGGAACTAAACCAACACAGATAATATCTTGCTCCCTTACTTCCATATGACTACCACATAGCTAACATCAATATAAAGACGAAGGACCTGAAATGCTACGTCTATCTGCAAAAATATACCAAACATCGGATCTCTTCTTTTTAAGAAATTCAAATCAATCATGCACAAACAAGGTTGTATTTATGGTAAATTGGTGAACACCAGTCACCTGTACTGGTCTCTTTGTATTCCACAAACATACATAAGATCCAACCAACAATAGCTAAGATTTATCTGTGAAGAAGCATGTGGCAGTAGAATAATAATTTTTACTTATGGCAAAACTGCATTGTAATAGAGAGGCCTAGCCTTATATTTTTATTACCTTACAAAACTTGCTGATTATGAAAACTACAAAAATATTAAATAAGAAATACCAAGAAACCTATAAACCAGATATGCTGCCAATTATAATTATTCTCAACACTATCAATGATGGACAAGGAGGGGGTAGATCACGATTCACGAACCTTTCTTGGCCGGCGGTGTCCCAGATCTGGGCCTTGACTACTTTGTCGTCGACGTGGATGGATCTGGTGGCAAACTCGACGCCGATGGTGGATTTGGACTCGAGGCTGAACTCATTGCGGGTGAAGCGAGAGAGGAGGTTGGATTTCCCCACGCCGCTATCGCCGATCAACACCACCTTGAACAAGTAGTCGTAGTCGTCGTCCGCTCTGTATGCCATCGACTCGATCGATCAACTCTAGATTATAATTGAGTAATAACAACACCAGTTCTGTATTTTTTTTTCTTTTGAAAAGAAAATTATAATGCGTATAATTTTGGTTCTTTTGAGGTAGCTGGATAGGATTAGGGTTCAGATGAGCAGGCTGCGACGGCGAATAACCGACGGCATGGCCGGAACGACGACAATGGAGGAGATGAAGATCCAATCGAACTAGACGAGGAAAAGAAATGGAGGAGCGAAGAGATCGGAGTTCTGGAGCTTATTTTTGTCTATTATTTGTACTTTTTAATTACAAAAATGCCAAGTGGGTCTTATAAAATCAGTGCTTTATGCCGAATTCTATTTATTTTATGGGCTAATAACATTTTACCCCCCATTTGTTTACAAACGCGCAAATCAGCCACCAGTTTCAAAAAACGATCGTTTCAGCCCTCTAATACTATTTAGAGTTTTTTCGGACGAAAATATTTACGTATCCGTTAACAGTTTGGACGGCAAAAATATCTATTTAGAAAAAAATTTTGGAAAAATTTTTAACATCAAAATTGTATATCTCGACGAAATTTACAATTTTCATATTGAAAAGTTTTCCAAAAAAATGCTTCCGAACAGGTGATTTCGTGGTCCGAACTGTTAATAGATCGACCCGTAATCCGTTGAACAGTTCGGACACCGAAAATATCTATTTAGAATGCTTTTAGGTAGGTGTTTTAGGCATCCGAACAGTTAGGAATATTTTCGTCTGAAAAAAGCTCAAACAATATTCGGGGGCTGAAACGGACATTTTTTAAAATGGGAAGCTGATTTGGAATGGAAACTTGAAATGGGGACTGATATGTCATTATCCTTTATTTTATGTTTGTAACTATATTTTATTGTTATATATGCTTTAACCATGTTTATGTCGTACATGATCAGAAAGATTTCATTTTTTTTATTTTTTTTGCCATATAAATTTATGTGATTATTTTTTTATACTGGGGGTCCTACTTAGATAACCTCATTCGAAGTTGGCTGTGTACATCTATCATATACAGTCCCTGCCACGACGTGACTTAACTGAATTATTGTTGTATGCTTTATATCACAAAATATATATTTCGATATACAGTATATAATTCTAATTATATAAAGAGTTATGATGATCCTATAAATAGTAGTGCTTTTTTAACTAACATTGTGGAACTAAGTCCTGAGTCAGTAGTCGATCTGTAGAGGTGATTCGACAAATATCACTAACCTATATATTACCAATCATCAAATTACAAGCATATTCGTAGATTCATTTAACTCTACAAGGTAAAAAGAATATACTCGGCAACAATTTTTCTTATTGCGCATGTAGGATCCAAACTCACATTTTTATTAGATGAAAGTTGTGCCATTCGCTCTAAGCAACTAGACGGCTAAAACTTGTTTATTGGGTATTATGTGAAAAATATGACTTTGACCAACAAATATTGGCTCAGTTAGTTAGCAAACTGAATACTGAAAGGCACACGTGGCTGCCCCTCGTAAAAAGTAGATCGAAAATTCGAATTATAACAACATCAAGTTGTGAGGGTCTATTGCTCCGCTCGGTACCAATAAAGATGTACAACAACTTATGGCATAGGAATCCAATTTTGTTTTGTTTTTGTTTTTGTTTTTTGTTTTTGTTTTTTTTTGTTTTTGTTTTTTTTTTTTGAGGTGATGAGCCGAAACCTATCTGGTTTTAATATTGCACCATTTGAATGCCGGGACTATTTTCTAACCGATAAGTATTAAACCATTTTGGTCCGGCATGCGATCAGATAGTAAAATTTCGATGTGCTGTCCTCTCCCAGACCATATAGTGGAGCACCCAATTAGAGCCTGCCACCTTTACACAGGTGCCAAAAAATACGGCGCCCACACTTATCTTACAGCCATCCGGAAAAGGACGGGGCGAGTGCATATGAATCCAATTTTGTTAGTTTCTCGCATGTGTACATTGATAACTCCATCACAACTTTGATTTTTGTGGCTGCTTTTAGAAATTATTTTTTAATATTAAATAAACCTTTTATTGTTTTAGTTAACCTTCTTTCAGCCTCTGAAGATTATGCTGTAGGAAATGAGTTTGCCTAACCTGAAATTTCATTCTTATTCTCCCAAAAAAAAAGACCCTGAAATTCCATAAAATTGGACATGAAAAATCATACATGATACAACACACAACTTTTCCTATGACATGCATAGGTGATGGAAAATACGATGGTCTAATTTATTTATTGAAATGGAAAATAAAACACGAAATAATAGATGGCATAGGATTAAAGCACCACACGTGCATGCGTTCAGTTCTTTTTATGGAGTATGTTGTCGATGGACTGGAGAGCCCTAATCGCCGTCTGAATGTAGTAGCTAAGAGGTCCGATGATGGGAGCGAGGGGATCGGCGGCGAGTTCTTGCTCCACATCCTCATCCGCTGTGGGTATCGGCTTGCTGGGATCCTCGTCAAATGCCTTGGCCTGCTCGAGGTACGCGTCCATGCGCGGAGTGGCGAACAATCGCAGCTGTTCCACGTCGCCTCTGGCGGCGAAACGCTGGCGAGCATGGGACGTCTCGGAAGAGAGTGCGAAGGGACGCCCTTGCTTTTCGTAGATTTCTTTAGTTTTCATGAAGTCCAGGAGTTGCTGCAGCTCAGATTTCAGCATCTCGATCAGCTGGTTCGCGTCATCAACCTCCACATCCTCGAGAAAGTTTTGGGCTGACATTAGCTTGTCTTTAGCATCTTCTAGCTTGTTCTTGTCAGCCATTTCTCTTGCTTCTTTCATCATTTGGGCAGTTAGGAGACGGCTCATCTCCGTCGTCACCTCTTCCTTTTCTTTCTCCACCGTTTTCCCGGTGCGAGTTACGCGAATTTCAATCGGAGGCTCCTCGAACGGTCCTTGCCCAGTGCTGCACATCAAAACACATCCATTAATATTATTATATTCATATTATTAAGTAGATCGAGTCAAAATTTGGTATTATACTCCTACAAATAGACCTGTAAATGTAACCGAATTCGAGAACAGGTCGGGTTATATTACGACTCTCGACAGGAAGAAGAAGGTCGACGATGGTCTTGCGCGTCTCTTGGATGTAGAGATCGCCGAATGAAATTGTTACAGAGCCGGTCTTGTCGTCTTTGGACTGTGGATAGTTTCCAGCAGACACATTCTGGATCTTGACCGGCTTGATCGGATCGATGATCAGCTTCAGATCCTGGACGAGCACGGTGAGAAGCCCGGCCAAACACTGGGAGAAGACGATGCTCAAGTTGTCGGTGTTCGGAACAACGGAGTACGTTCCTCCCTTACTGTTGTCGGCGATGGCTTGGAGCACCTATTGAACGATCGATTACACATGAATTTACTATTTTTGCAAATAATTAATATATAAACCATTATTTCAACAACCTTCGGATCGTGGCCATCGCCGAGACCGAATGTGTAGACGGGAACATTGCGGACCGAGACCTTGGCAGCATCACCCCCTCGATTCTGCTCACCGTCGGACATAAGCATGATGGCGCCCGTCCGGTTGTCGGTAAACCGACGACCGTTGAGCACTTGCAGGGCCGTTTCAAGTCCGTCGGTGATGTTTGTGTTCCCATTGGCTCTTAAACGGCCGACCAGATTCTCGATATACGTTTGAGATTTCTCATTCATCTGGCGCAGCGGGCACTCCCTCTTCGCGGCGTCGGAGAAGGTGACGACCGATAATCGATCGATAGGGCTAAGTTTCTTGATCACGAATAGCATGGCTTTTTTAAGTTTATCTATCCTGTCTCCGCTCATGCTCGTGCTAACATCCAAGACAGTGACCAGATCCACGCCGGGCCTTCCGTTGGCGGATCCCGTTCCGGTGAGCTCTATTAGCACCTTGAAGTTGGGAGTTTCATCCAGTGGTGCCGTGTTCTTGTTCATGACTTTCGCTTGAACTTTTCCCTCTTTCGACGGCGGGAATGTTGTTGTTTCCGCTGAAACATGTGGTGCCAAACACGAGCATTATCAACAAATCTCGAAATCAAAGTACCTCTATGCTAACAAAGCTATATAATCTGAAGAACCACACTAGGAGTCTTTTTTTTTTCTTTTTTTTTTGAGATTAATGTGTGTCTAACTCTTGGAATAAAAATTATTCAGTGCTTAAATTAAAGAGTTGAATGAAATCGATAAATGGTAGCTGTATCCATGGAGAAACGAAGAGAAAATGGACCTGAGTTCGGTTGAGCTGCCGGAAGAACGATCTGTTCATCATCGTTGAAGGTCATCTTGATCAGAGAAAACGTATACACTGCTTTAACTTGCTACCTCTTTCTTACTGCATCTCTCAGCACTTACATTAATCTCGTATATATAGGGAGAAAATAATTGAATTATCGAAAATATTTTAAATGTTTTATCGTATTTGTATTGTGAAATATTTGGATCTTATAATGTATATAAGTCTTTGTATATCCGGTTTAAAATGTTCATACTTAACAGTGATATATTGTCGTCTTCTTCTAGATTATCATATACGACTGACTATGAATATGCAAAATCATTTTCAAATATGAAATAATTTTCCATTACAAAGTTATTTCAAATACTCATCATTTTCAAATATATAAAATAATAATTCCAATTACAAAGTCATATCCAAATATGAAATCAATATCCATTATTTTCAAATATGAAGTCAATTTTCCAGAGTCATTTTAAATTGGATACAAACAAATTTCATATTTGAAGTTAGTTTTTAAACTTTACTAAATATCATTTCTAGATTATCATAGACGATTTGACTATGAATATGCAAAGTCATCAATATTTGGTTTTTTCTCTGCATTGACCACATATATATATATAGTCAATCGTATATGATAATCTTTTTTTTTGAGATAACAAGACGAAATTTTTCCTAGGTCTTCGCTAACTCGCGGATCACAGTTTTCTACGTATATCTATAGGACATTTTTTGATCCAGATGCGTGCATCAGAATAAAATTCTGGCCTGTCATCCACTCCCAGACCAGACATGAAGTACTGGAAGTTATCCAGCCACCAGCTTTCCCGCAATCGCTGTAAACTCGCGGCCACGGGCACATCCGCGTTTCAACCATCCGGGGCATCGAACCAGGGTGCTCGCTTCCTAAGACGAGCGACCGGCCTGATCCCTAAGGGCGGGGGGGGGGCCAATCGAATATGATAATCATATTGATGACTTTGCATATTCATAGTCAAGTTATTCCGGGGGTCCCCCCTAATGAAAAAAAAAATAAATCAAAAAATAAAAAAGCATAAATTTATTTATTATAATATATATATAATATATATATATATATATATATATATATATATATATATAGATATATATATATATATTCATGGAGTTTCTGGGATAAGAAAATTGCACGTTAGTAATTAAAGTATTATATGATATATATTATACTGATAGATAAGATATTCTTTGGTGATATTGAGTAGGATTCATGTACAATACATTTTTATCTCATATATATTTTATTTGTATTAGGTAATTAACGCTTATAAAGCACGTCTTTTGTGGCTTAAGTCTTAACACTCTTTTTTTTTCTCTTTGGTACATAAAATGGGACAAGAAATATAACTAAAAAAAAAATAAAATATCATCTAAATACGGTCCAAAAATAGTAGATGCATGTAGTCCAAGAAGGAGAATATGATGAAATTTTTATGCAAATTTATGATAAATTGGGATTTTTTTTTTTTTTTTTTATGTCCTTACAACTTAAAATTGTCAAAATGTATCACCTAATTCAAAATAATTCTTTATGTTTTATTAATCCTATGGAATAAGAAACTGTCTTTATTATTTTTTCTTAAAAAATAAAAATATTTAACTTGATAAGAATAATTTTATCATTTTATACTGTCAAGAAGAATGAAAAGATTATTTTAAATTAAGATAAAATAATTTAATAATTTGAATTATAAAATAACATATTTTGACAAATATCCTACATGCGAAGCATTTCGCACCCATTACTACATGAAGTCAATTTTGATTACTATATGAAGTCAATTTGAAGAAGAGATATGTTGTTTATCAGGGGGCCCTGACAGTCTTGATGCAATCGGGATCGTCCGCGGCCCTCTCGGAATGTGTATACATAGATCCCGAGGGACCTCGAACGGTCCCAATTGCATCAGGGCTGTCAGAATTCCTGATAAATGGCTTTTTCTATTTGTGAGAACTTTCAGTTGGTAAAATGGATATGAAATCATGCTCAACGTGCATCATGCTCGCCAGTTTATCAATTTCTCCAAAATCATTTTAAAATATATGAAATAATAATTCCAATTAAAATGTCATTTTCAAATATGCAATCAATATCCATCATTTTCAAATATGAAGTCAATTTTCCAGAGTCATTTTAAATTGGATACAAACCAATAATTACTAATTAGTCTTAAACTGCTGACATCATTTATTCCCATTAATTATTTTTTTGCTTGCATTTATTGACCACTATTTTTTTATTACGTGCTATCATTTATTGCCTATTATTATTATTTATCATTATTAGAACCAATAAATAATGTCATTTCTACTGTCCCATACTATTATCATAGGACATACCACTAGAATATATATATTTTTAACAATAAATAGACTACATATTTATTTATTTTATTACGTTTTGCAAAATTATAATTTAATTTATTTTTTAGAAAATAGAAAGAATGGCTAATAAATAGTTATCAAATTTATAGCTCAGAATTTTGAACAAGTAGTTTAAAAAATAAGCTATAACTTTAAATTATAATGGAATATATAAATTTTTAGTTCAATTCTAGAATCTTTCAAATATATTGATAATGCCTTCCATGTCAAAATAAATAAATAAATAAATAAATAAATAAATAAAAGAAAAAAAACATCCCAAGTCGTTTAGATAGAAACGAAGACTTTGACTTCAGATTCCCATCTGCAGTCCCTGCCACTGGGATAATTGCAAATCAGCCCCCCTATTTTTGGAGTTCGCAAATCAGCCCCCCGAAACGCGTTTTCGGGGGGCTGATTTGCAAAAAAAAAAGCAAATCAGCCTCCAGAAACGCATTTTCGGGGGCTGATTTGCGCGACTTTGAGAATCGAGGGGCTGAAACGGCAAAGCCCCGCCACTGGGATAATTGCAAATCAGCCCCTTAATAGATTTGGTTGGTTGTAGTCGTAGTAATTGCTGCTTAGTACTGTTTATTGTAAAAAATAAAATAAAAGTTAGGAAACAATAAATATATGGATAAGTACTGGCCGAGCACGGGTAGTTCGACTGGATAGAATATACTTTAGTATATGTTATCATACAGATTTGGATTCGTATTGAATAAAATTTTTCAGAGAATTTTTTAAAAAAAAAATTCTGTATTTCGTGGCAGGAGCTCTCGTTAATAGAAGATCGATATTTGAATTTCAGAGCATCCATCACGAACAGGCGAGTTTCTATGATTTTGAGATTTTTATGGGAGCGTGCGTTCGCATTAGTTCTATCAATATAATTATAAAAAAATGAATAAAAGTGCAAAAGTATATAAAAAAGGTAAAAACATAGAAGAAAAATAGGTTTAAAATGGGACGTGGATGTGAAGTGAGTGCTTCTAAAGTGAAAAGCAAATAAAAAAAAATTAAAATTTTAATTTATTGGAATTGTAAATTTGTAATATAGATAAAATAATATTAAAAAAGACTTTTTTTAGTTTATTTAAAATGTAAAGTTTAGAGTAAATATATAATTACTTTTTATTTATTTACAAAAATTTGAAAATAATAGAAGTTATGGAAAATGCCTCCCAATTCATATAAAAAGAAAAGAAGACCTTTTTAAGATTATTATAGAGGATATATCTGTATATAACATACCTATTAATGTACAACCGCTATAAGATATAAATTTACGAGTCACACCAACTTATATTTAACCTACTGATAAATCAAGTATTTTCTGTTTATTTTGGTCGAAAGGTCCATATTATTTATATGAGTAAAATATATTTTTTATAATAATATTTTCACAAATAAGATTTATAAAATTTAAATATATAATTTTTATTAAATATGGGATAGAATTTTATATCTACTCTATACTTCCTTTATAAGAAAAAAGAAGACTTTGATTTAATATATTTTAGTACCATCACAATGAAAGGATGATCATGGTGTAGTTACTATTGCTAGCTTAGACTTTTCTTCATATCTAGGATGCAGATCATGGCTGGCAAAGGATAAATAGTGGGCTATATATTTTTATTAATAATTTAATATTATAAAATATTTTTTATATATTTAAAATAATATTTATATTTTATTATCTATATAAATAATAAAATTGTTAAAGTTTACTGTTTTATGATTTAAAGATAAAAATAATAAAAACTTTCTTATTTTATAAAATTAATTAATGAGAGAGTTGTACTTGAGTCCAAAAAGTAAAGTTTTATTGTTCTTAGTTCAAGCCTAAATTTCAATTATAGTTAGATTCAGTTTTTTTAACATTATAGAATAATTTTTGAAAATATTTTTAAAATTTTTTTTAATATAAAAATTATAAATTTTAATAAAATTTATAATTTTCATATTGAATGTTTCTCTAAAAATATTTTTAATTAATTATTTTAAAGTGTTAAAAATAGTAAATAATTTAATTTAATGATTATTATAATTTTTAAAAATATAGATTTATACCATCATTTGCTACTATTAATCTTAATAAATAAGGCATAGGGTATCGAAATAGTTAATATATATATATATATGGCATATATTATCTTTTTGGTGGTGTCATATATCATATCTTTCGTTTCATCATGCCATGCAAAATTATATATAGATCATCTATACAAAAAGAGATCAAATAAATACGATAGATCTCCCATATCTACTATAATATTATTTTAATATAAAATGATAAATAAAATATTATTGATATAAATGTAACAATTTTTGAAAAACTTTTAATATAATAAATAAATATTATTTTGCTTGCATTTATTGACCACTATTTTTATTACGTGCTATCATTTATTGCTATCTATTATTATTATCCATTATTAGAACCAATAAATAATGTCATTTCTACTGTTCCATACTATGTCATAGTACATACCAAGTCGTTTAAAAATAAAAGAAGACTTTGACTTCGGATTCTCATATGCAGTCCAGTCACTATTTATGTAGCACAGACACTCCAAAAACGTCACCGTATTTATATTCGTGCGCGTATCAGACACGACACTTCTCAGATACGTCCAGACACATATCAGACACGCCATGTGGCGTGTCTGGAAAAAAATTAAAAAAAAAAATTTAGACACGCGTGTCGGACACTACTTTCGACGTGTCCAACACGCGTGTCAGTCATTTTTTTAAAGAATTATTATTTTTTTTTTTTTAGAAGAGTTAAATATTATTTGTAATAATGGTAAATAATATAATATGGTTATGCACTCAAATATTATATTTTTTAGTTTTAGTGGATATTATTGGAATTTTAGTGTTTAGATTTATTTCAAGGACGAAATTATATTATATATAGACTTATTATCGAATATTATTATATTCACTAATATTTAAATATTTCGTATAAATTATATTTAAATTATTTAAATTTTTTATTGCCGTGTCTGAGCCATACCCGTGTCCTATTTTTTTTAAAATTACCGTGTCGCTGTATCGTGCCGTGTCGTGTCCCCGTGTCCGTGTCCGTGCTACCTAGGTCGCTATTAATAAATTTGGTTGGTTGTAGTCGTAGTAATTGCTGATATGTATACAAAATAAAATAATAAATAATAAATAAACGGATAAGAACTGGCCGAGCATGGTTTGTTCGACTGGAAAGAAATATTTTAGTATATCATCGTATATATTTGAGTCTATATAGAATAAAATTTCTTGCATAATTTTTTAAAAAAATTTCTGCATTTCATTGCAGGGGTTCTCGTTAATAGAAGGTCGGTATTTGAATTCAGAGCTTCGAAAGCGAATAGACGATTTTTTATAAGTTTGTGATTTTTACGGGAGCGTGTGTTGTATTAGTTTCATCAATATAATTATAAAAAAATGAATAAGATGTGGAAAGTATATAAAAAAAGTAAAAATATAGAAGAAAAAGAGGTTAAAATTAAGTCGTGGATGTGAAGTGAGTGAGTGCTTCGGAAGTGTAAAGCAAATTTAAAAATTTTAATTTGTTTGAATTGTAAATTTGTAATATAGATTAAAATAATATTAGAAAAAAGACTTTTTTAGTTTATTTAAAATGTAACGTTTAGATTAAATATATAATTACTTTTATTTATTTATAAAAATAATAGAAGTTATGAAAAATTATTTATATATTAACGTAATTATTATAATTAAAATTAAAGAACAAAAATTTTATTTAATTTTCTATTTTTTCCACCAATTCAACGTCTCTAATTATCGAATTATTCAGTTCAGCCATCAGTTGAAAAAGTTATACTGACGTGCGTAATGGGCATCACCATAATAATTTTTTTTTAAATTTTTGAAAGCTAAATTGAGCAAACAAAAATATACGGCGCTTAACGTAAAAACTCTTCTTTTTTTTTACATTCCTTTTTTTCTTTTTTTTTTCTGTTTTTTTGGGGTCATTGACTATTGTTTCTGTTTGAAGTCAACGAATAATTACAAATTTAGATTTTGGATGTTTACTAATAATTTGGTCCTTGTTTATTGCTCTGATTTTTTTTTTTTTTTTTTTTTTTTTTGCAATTCAGCCCCCCGAAAACGTGTTTCGGGGGGCTGATTTGCGAAGCCCCAAAATAGGGGGGATGATACGCAATTATTCCAAGTTTTTTATCACAAATATTACCATCACATGAGATCACATGCTGCATATTTTCACGTGTTGTCATTTATTGATATATCCCTATTTATTATTATTGATGAGACCATTTATTACTGTATTTTTCTAGTTTATTAAAAAGTTATTAATTTTTTGAGGGGTTAATTATTGGATGAAAATTATGTCACAAAGTTGAATCATAGGAGATAAAATTTTTCTTTGAAAACTTTTTTATATTCTATAACAGAAAGTTATATTTATTAAAGATTTGCATTGAACCGGCCGCTCCTGGCACAGCTGGCTGGGCAGTGGAGCTGTGTGTCCCAGATCTCGGGTTCGAGACAGGCGACTCCTGTCCGAATTCGTGCAGACTGGACAAACAGGCAGCTGGGAGGGGGCCGGTCCAGTCTCACACTCTGGACCCCCGCTCCGGATTAGTCGGAGGCCAAAGGTTCCTTGGACACCGGGGGCTCTCCTCGAGACGGGGGCTGAGCAAAAAAAAAAAAAAAGGAAAAAAAAAAAAAGATTTGCAATGAAATTCAAAAGCAACTGTCAACATTAGATGATCAATTTTTTACCAATTTGAGGTCTCCGAAGAAATATGCGCTCATATTATTTATTTGAAAATATAAAGTTTTATATATTATTTTTCTATTTGAAAATTCAAAAAAAAAAAAGAATGTACAGTTAAAAATTGTATTTGTTTGATTAGAAATACATTTTAGTTCGACATTTTTTTTGGAATCTTTCAGATATCAATGTACTTAATACTTTTTCTCATATCATTATATTACAAAGTTGCATCATATTAAATATGAAGATGAAAACATTTGCCTCTGAAATTATAAAATTTTAAAAAATAAGGGAAAAAAAATCAACTTTATTACTTAATATTTTTTTCTTCAAGCAAGAAGGGTGAATATCGAAATAACACTTTTTTCTCAAAAAAGAAAAAATGTTATTATTCTTTTGAAAAAACATAGTAAAAAAAAATTTGAGGGTTTTTTTTTCAGCCCCTGGACAAACATATGCCGAATCATCTCCTATAGTTTGAACTTGCCGTTTTCAGCCCGTCGGCGAAGGCGTATTATAATTTCTATCATCGTATTAGTATTTTTTGGAAATACTTTTAAGATAAAAGTTATAGATTTTGATGAGATCTACAACTTTTATATTCAATATTTTTTTTAAAAATATTTCTAAAAAAATATTTTATAATTTTAAAAAATTAGCAGTTTAACGGGTCGAATATAAATCCGTTAACACTTCTGAGCATCAAAATAACTATTTAAAATTTTTTTTTTAAAAAAAATAAATATAAAAATTATAAATTTTATTAAAAAATATAATTAACTGTTAAAAATATTTTTAAAAAATATTGATATAATAGTCGAAAATAAAATAAACGTTCTCTAAAAGATAAGCTAAAAAGAAGGGACCTTTAATCATTTCTCCAAAACAATTTAAAAAAAGAAGAGAAGACTTTTTGACTTCGCATTGTCATCTGCAAACCAGCCACTATTTATACTATACAAGTATACAACAATACCATCGCAACTTAAATTACAGACAATAAACTGCTAGCTCATTGACTTAGTCAAACATATCCTTTCTTCTCCTTAGCAGCTCGGATGCCTTCGACCATGGCGGAGAAGATGAGAGGCAGCATCGCCTTCTTCGCAAGCTATCGCCCACCATTGCCTCTAGACCTGTTCTCATGCCGAATCCCTCCGACGTCGAAGCACGACGAGCTTCCCTTGACCGACGGGGTTTCATACAACTACAACGGCCATGTCCTTCCCCGTTCGGCAATCAAGGCAATCCTCAGACGACCGAAAGTAAGATTAGGGTTTGCTGCTGACGGCATGGACATCAAAGAAGAAGACGTAGACTCCGGCCGAGTCACGGGCATGGTCTTCGTCTCCGAGCGTGAAGCAGCAGGCAACCTCGAGACGCTCCATATAGCTCTCCGATTTGATAATAAAAAAGTGAAGGTCTTCAACTTCGCCGACGTTTACGACACTTTCAAAGGCGTTCGCATGGAAGACAGCGGTTGCGTCGCCGGCGACTATCTCGTCTACGTCTCCACCAAGGATCCCGTTGCTCAACGCCGGCAGCCGTGGACCGCCGTGTATAAGACCAATCTTAAGACCGGGAGAACCGAACGCATCACTGCAAAACGTACGTACATGAGTTCCTAATTTCACTAAATTCTTTTAGTCACTAATTTATGATCACATGCTGAGTAATATAGAAACGCTTTATAAACAACCTCCAAAATATTTCTTTTGAAATATGTTTTAAAAACTTTTTAAACGTCAAAATAGAATTTATTGTGATATTCTAAGATGTTATTCATTTTTATTTTAAAAAAAAAGTTTCAGATGTTTTGACTTTTTAAAATTTTGACGGATTTAAAAAATTATTCTAAATTTGCTAAACTGTTAAAGTTTCAAAATATTATTTGTAAATTAAAAAGCTGAAATATTAAAATTATCGATTGTATGAAATTTTATTATCTTTAATTTCTTTTTTTTTTTTAAGTTTGAAAAGTTATTTCTAGGATATTTCTGCATATAGAGTGTGTGTATATGTTGGGATCGGCACTCGCCATCCTACTACTGCTGCTATTAAGAACTATAAGTTTAGTTTTTGTTCTAAGAAATGATGATTAAACATAGAGAAATTGAACCTGATTTCCTCTGCATGCATCAATAGAATACGCCGATTTAAGTCCCTCGGTGTCGCCGTCGGGAAAGATGATAGCAGTGGCGTCGACCCAGGGAAAGTCCGGCGGTTGGGACGGCGAGATCGAAGATCTGAAGACTAACATTTGCGTGATGAACGTAGAGGGGCAGCTCAATCGCAAGCTGGTCGTAAAAAATGGCGGTTGGCCGACATGGGGCAGCGACAACGTCCTATTTTTCCACCGCAAGGTCGAGAAAAATTGGGGCGTTTTCCGATTCGATATTCGAAGCAAAATCGAAGCCCGCGTTACCCCCGCCGGAATCGACGCGATAACGCCGGCGGCCGTGGACGAGAATAAGGTGGCGGCGGCAACAATCCGCCGGAAATCGGAGTTCAGTGACGTCCGTGTAGAAGCACAGTACCGACACATTGAGATCTTCGAGTATTCGAGTACTGGAACACAACCAGCGCCGGTACAGATCACTCAGAAGACCCGATCAAAGGCCGACCATTACAATCCCTTTGTGATCGTGGATAACAATGGCGGGAAGCGCATCGGTTACCATCGTGTCAGGACCGAGCTTCTTGATCAGGTACCAACGAGGAAGATAAAGGATCAGCTCGCGTAGAGAAGCTGGTTATAAATTAGTTTATTAGTTGTAATATGTTGTTTGCATTAGAATATTTATTTAAACAATAATTTTTTTTTAAAAAAAGTTAAATATAAAATTTATGGAAATAAATTAAAATTTAATTTCATGTGTTAAAAAATTTTAATTTTTTTAATCAATTTTTTTATTATTTTTTAATATGTATTTTGAGACTTAAAATTTTAACAGAGTAGTGCTTAAATTTTTTACGCCAAATAAATTTTTAAATTTTTTTAAAAAAATCTATTCATAATAAATTTATCTTTTTGTAATTTTTTTAAACAATATTTATATAATTGTAAAATGTTTCACGCCACTAATTTTGAACAAAATGTTAATTTGTAAAAATTTGAATCTAAGAATTGATCAGTAAAAGTTTGAAAAATCTAAATTTCTTCCTTTCCTAGTCAATAATGTTTACTAAAGAGCCTACTAACCTACCATCGTTTTGCATACTTTTGAAAGAGTAACGGAGATGTCCCACGGCAGTTCTACAAGCTCGAGTGTCCGTATCCGGATGTAGATCTCTTCAGGGTGTCGGGAGTGTTTCCAACATTTTCCAAAGATGGATCCAAGCTTGCTTTTGTTGACAATGAGTTCAAGGCCGTGTGGGTAGCCGACAACGAAGGATTGCGCATTGTTTACGAGGTATCTATAACGAGAATTTTTATATTAGAGCACTACTATTCATCAGATTATGTATCAGAAAGTGTGCAATACATTTTCCATGACATAACATACGGTTCTGATATATCAATACCATTAGAGTTTCCTAAACCGCATGATTTTTTTTTTCCAGACGGAAGGAGTGGACAACGTCTTCTCGCCAGTTTGGAACCAAGATCCGGATAAAGATATATTGTATATATGTAGTGGGCCTTCTTTCCATGCTAAGGAACAACTGCTCATCCGCGCCATCCCCAACGTCTCGAGTGGTGGACAACGTAGTCAAAAGCTCAATAAGGCTTACAACAATGCCTTCCCATCTACCAATCCAGAGGGTAAGTTGCTACCTCTCCTTCTAATCATAATTTTACGTGTCGAACAGTACTGTCTATGCCGGACTATATTCTGTTTTTGCAGTTATTGGTACATTATGCGCTGAAAAATCTTATAAATGAGTTACTAAATTAATATTATCTTTTCTATTTCTACTTTTTTAAAAATAAAATAAAAATAAATGTATATCATTACGATCGGCACTTGCCATAATCTAAATTGAAAATTGTTAACAGGGACGAAATTAGTTTTCCGTTCTACAAGAGACAGCGAAGGGGATAAGATAATAAAAAACCTATACATAATGGAGGATGCACAGTCAGGAGAGTTTGGAAGAGGCAAAATAACACGGATAACAAAAGGGGACTGGACTGACACACATTGTCAATGGTCCCCGTCGGGAGACTGGATCGTCTTCTCGTCGACCCGCGACAAGCCTAAAACTGCACCGGCAACCGATAATGGTCTGGACCCAGGATACTTTTCGGTGTTTCTAGTGAAGCCGGATGATCCGTCCGTGGTAGTAAGAGTAGTAGGAAGTGGAAATGATCTTGCAGGGCACGTGAACCATCCGTTCTTCAGCCCGGACGGGAAGAGTATCGTTGTTACCGCCGATCTTGCCGCAGTGTCCGTTGATCCCATGTCTTTGCCTCTCTTCCTGCACTCCGTGAGGCCGTACGGAGACATATTCATTATCGACATCGACCCGAAGGATATAAATAAGATCAAGAACGTGAAGAAGTTCGATCGAGTCACGCATAGTCGATATGAGAGCGCCGTTGCTAGTTGGACCATGTTCTCAACTCAGGACCACAATGCATCATGGAACATGTTTATGAGTCAATCTTACAGACCAGCATGCCCTTATGCACATAGTGATGGAGGGGAAAGTTGGCACATGACCGGCCACCTTTGCATCCCTAAAAGATGCTGTTGAATCAAAGCCTTTGTGTTATATATTGTCTAATTTTCTTCATGTATGCTTGCATTTGATGTTTCAATAATTTCCGTAGCCTTGACCGGCCCGGGTCACCGCTACGGAACACGCACTGCTTGTTGTTTCGAACTATGTTATGCCGAAAGTAAATCATGATTTCTGTTGTTCTAGTTATTTATATCCTGATGAATATTTTATCTGATCATTTTTATTTATCGTTCCGTTAGTCGTACTATTATTTTAACTAGATACTTTTTTTTATATATTTATACCAATGATTTGAAAATTGTAACAGGGACAAAATTAGTTTTTCGATCTACAAGAGATAGCAAAGGGGAAAAGAAGATAAAAAATCTATACATAATGGAGGACGCACAATCGGGGGAGTTTGGAAGAGGCAAAATAACAAGGCTAACAGAAGGGGACTGGATTGACACACATTGTGAATGGTCCCCGTCGGGAGACTGGATTGTCTTCTCGTCTACTCGCGACAAGCCTAAAACTGCACCCGAAACCGATAATGGTCTTGACCCAGGATACTTTTCGGTGTTTCTAGTAAATCCGAACAATCCGACAGTAGTAGTAAGGGTAGTAGGAAGCGGAAATGATCTTGCCGGGCACGTGAACCATCCGTCCTTCAGCGCGGACGGAAAGAGCATCGTCGTTACTGCCGATCTTGCTGCAGTGTCCGTGGATCCCATGTCTTTGCCTCTCTTCGTGCACTCCGTGAGGCCGTACGGAGATATATTCGTTATCGACATCGACCCGAACGATATAAAGAAGAACAAGGATGTGAAGAAGTTCGATCGAATCACGCACAGCCGATACGAGAACGCGATCGCTACTTGGACCAAGTTCTCAACTCAAGACCACCATGCAGCATGGAACATGTTTCTAACTCACTCCTATAAACCAGCATGCCCTTATGCACATAGTGATGGAGGGCAAAGTTGGAACATGATTGTCCACCTTTGCATCCCAAAAGGAAGTTGAACAATGCCTATGTGTTCCTGTGTACCCATCTTCTTTTTCTTCATGTATGCTTGCATTTGATGTTTCAATAATTCTTCGTAGCCACGGGTCGGGTCATCGCTACGGAATAAGCACCGCTTGTTTCAAATCGGATCATCGCTACGGAATAAGCACCGCTTGTTTCAAACTAGTTTCGCGAAAATAAATCATGGTTGTTTTTTTATGATTTGGATGCGTACTTGCTCTAACTTATTTGAAATTCTTCGCAACGACTCTATTCACATTATGGATGTAAGAACCTTGAAATTTTGGCGAAATTAAAATTTATGTTATCGTTGAACAAGTTAGTATGTGGAGGACTAATTAGGTTGTGTCAGTTGATAAGTGGATTTAAGAAAGAATGAAAAAAAAAAAAGAAGTGTAATGATAAAATCCTCACGAATTTTACAAATCAGTATATGTCCAATTAGTTAGTACAACTTAATGCTGAAACAGATTATGGTTCGTCCTTCATGAATGATAGGTCGAACGTTCGAATTTCAGTATGGTTGGAAGAGATTTATTTTAACGCACTTTATATTTAATAGAGATTTAGGATAAAATCGACCAAAAAAAAAAAGGAAAAGAAAAGAAATCCCACAAATTTTGTGAGAAAAATTAATGTGTAAATAAATATATAAATTAGGGACCAAGTTGTAAAAAATGTTCAGAATCGAGAAATCGGTAGATTCGGTACGCAATTCCATTCTAATTTTTAATAACATGTAAATAAATTAGTCCCCCATCAACAATTCCTCTCGATCGATCGTTCGGTGCTCTCGATCATCGCCATGGCTGCGCGTCGAGCAGCACCTTTCTTAAAGCACCTTCTCCGCGATCCCCTTCCCAACGCTAACCCTATCGCCGGGCGTCGTTCCGTCACCTACATGCCGCGACCCGGCGACGGCGCTCCGCGCCCGGTAACCTTAATTCCCGGCGACGGCATCGGTCCCCTTGTCACCGGCGCCGTCCGGCAAGTAATGGAGGCGATGCACGCGCCCGTGTACTTCGAGACATACGAAGTCCACGGTGACATGACCTCGATTCCTGCGGAAGTGATCGAGTCAATCCGCCGCAACAAGGTTTGCCTTAAAGGCGGTCTTACGACGCCTGTTGGTGGGGGTGTTAGTTCTCTCAATGTGCAGCTGAGGAAGGAGCTTGATTTGTACGCTTCGCTTGTCAATTGCTTCAATCTTCCCGGATTGCCTACACGACACGATAACGTGGATATCGTTGTTATTAGAGAGAATACGGAGGGGGAGTACTCGGGGCTCGAGCACGAGGTCGTCCCGGGGGTCGTTGAGAGTCTTAAGGTATAACTAATTAAGTTCTTATATTATTTGTTTTTTGTGTAGTTTGGTGTATATAAAAAATCTGGGTGACTAGTTAGTACGTGTTTTCGGTAATTGAATGTGATTAGCAGATTAAGGAAGTGTTCTGGCACGGTGGTTTCTCCCTAATCCCTATTTATGTTGCTTGATTAATAAGTTGAGAAGGTTCATGCTTTTATGTTTATTAGCAAGACATTAGAGATTCTGATTAGATTACTACCAGGGAAATATTACATTGAAGGTAAAAGTTATTCTCGAAAGAAAGGAAACTGAACAGTTGGGTTGGATCTCTGTAATATGGAACTCATCATTTCTAATTGAGATTGTTTTAGTTTCACTGAAAATATCTCTCTTCGCTCCTCCATCTGTGGAATCATTGTGATCACCGCAAGCCATATAGTCGTTGTGTAGAATGTTTTTTGTTTTTGTTTTTTTTTTTTTTTTTTTTTTTTTTTTTTGATGATTATGGCATCCCTGCACTTTAATATAATTATACAAAAGAGGATGACTGTAATTGGTGGATAAAAATGTCCGGGCTGATTAAAAGTTGCTTCACTGAGTTTTCGAAGGTGATGAAACTGAACGGTGAGGTGAGTTCTTAGGTTTGGAAGAACATCAACTTCGTAGTTTGATTGGATTTATTTTGCTTGTTTAAGGGCCAAGTATCAGCTATCTGCCAATGAAAAATTTTTGTAAAATCCTGGAGAATGCCATTTGGCATGTTATCGAGCAAAGGAGACAAAGTGAAATAACAGCGTGTGCTGTAATATGATTGGTCTTCCGGTTCTATTTACTTCTGTATTTAAGAGTTAATTAACCTTCATCTTCACTTGTACAACTTTTTAGCTTTTCTTCCTCCTGAGTCATGCTAACGTTGGACATACAGACATCATATAGCCATTATAGGTATTTTGGTTGTCACAGAATAGTGACTGTATATTAGGCTCTTAGTTCTGCAACTGTTAAGGTAAGGTCGGTGTCTCTCCGATAAATGTGCTGTCTTCCTCAGTGAATGGGTAGAATCTGCTATTGTTCGTAGGACCTTAGGTGAATGGTATATATGCCTTGGTATAGTAGATGTAATTCTTTTGTAAAACAATGTAGTACATACTTCGTTACCAGAAAATGTGGGAGTCTGGAAGATATGTTTGTCTGCGAACTACATATGAATGATAAAAAACGTAAAGATGTATCCTGGAATATATTCCTAGTATTTTGGAGCGCATCGGTATTTGCTAGAATCAAGCTTCATTTATTTGAATAACTAGAATCATCGGCTATTATGTTGATTTGTCTTTCTGTGTCATTTGCATAGTAATACTTCTTGTGGCTTTGGGCTTGGCAAAAACCTGCGCCGCTGCTAGGGTGTTGGCTTTGTGCTTATGCTTTTGAAACTCCAATATAACTTATAAAGCTCCAAAATAAGAATGTTAAGGTCGTAGATGGAGTTGAAACTTAGCAAAGCAAAAATAATCACTGCTAACTTTGGATAAGTGAAGATTTTGGTGGTGATTAAAATTTGATGTGATAAGTGCTTAGGATAATAACCAGCTAGTTGCAAGAATTAAAATTTTTTTTGCGTTTTCTAATTTTATATGTAACATAAGTATACTTATTCGCTATTGCTGTCCTTTGCATTACTTCTTTTCGTAGTTATATTTTTTGTCTTAATTACATTGCCTCACTTATCGATATTGCTAGGTGATAACAAAGTTCTGTTCAGAGCGCATTGCGAAATATGCCTTTGAGTATGCTTACTTGAACAACAGAAAGAAGGTCACAGCTGTGCACAAGGCCAATATTATGAAGCTTGCAGATGGTCTATTCTTAGAATCTTGCCGTGAAGTTGCAACCAAATATCCTGGAATAAAATATAGTGAAATCATTGTGGACAATTGTTGCATGCAACTTGTTTCAAAGCCCGAACAGTTTGACGTCATGGTATGGTAAACCTGATCCACCTTATTTGATAAAAATTTTATGCTCTAGAGAATATATACTTGCTTCTTGTTGTACACCTGTATTTTTCTGATCGATGTAGCTGTACTTTTTGGTTGTGCAGTTGTTGTTCTGTTTCTTTTTGCCCTCTACTTTTCTTTTTGTTTCTTTTACATCCTGGTTGTAATATATTGTTTCTTGTGAATGACAAACGCTTGATTTTGCAGTAAGTTTAATTGTAAAGCTACCTCCTAAACTGTAATTCCCCTTTGTCATGACACTTGCCTACCATATCTACATCCGAACCTCATTTATTCGCTTGCATCCAGCAGTCGACAGCTTCCACTTTTCCAAACTGCCTTGTGATCAGCTTGGTATAAATCATCTCGATTCTCAAGAATCAGCAATATGTTCAGTATAATCCCCATTGTCCTAGTCCATTTTTACCAATCTATTGGTTTTCCTGTCAAACACAATTTATGACATCCATTGCTTGCTTAAGGCTTGTGCGCAGGGAGACCAATGGTGGTGGATAAAAGCTGCTGATATACCTGCCAAATGAAGTTCTCAACCTGATAGAAATGCTAATAGCCAACTTAGTACTAGGGATTGTATGCTAGCTTGATGGTATATAAAGCTCACCACACTTTTGATAGACAAACTTGTGACAAACTTAGTACTTTTTTTTTTTTTGTTCTGAAGATTTTTTGTCTGCAACCTTAAGACAGGTCATGTTTCCAAGTTCGTGCACTACTATTTAATTGATGACGGTGCAATCATTCACATAAGGTGGGGATATTAGCGAAATGGCCTTTCTGTAACATTCATTTGGCTTATCTGCGAGTTTGACCCTTAAGAGTTAAGGATAGGCAATTGTCTAGTTTAAGGACACTGAAATATGAAATTAAGCATGCTGATGGAATCAAGACCTTTTTGATGTTTTAATAATTGGTTTGAAGCAGTTCAGACATGTTCAGATTCATACGCCGAAGTGCAGTAATATCAACGTTGTTGCGTATGAATCAAGACTCTCATGGTCCGTCTTCATAGAGAATTACTAAATTTTTGGAACTTTATCCTCGGATTTGAAAATCTAATGATTTAGAAAGCCCTTCACTTATGAATTACTTGTTTGTACAGTAAATTTTGAGAAAAAACTTTGAAAGGGTATTTCAAAGTAGAGTGCAGGTTTAAGTCTTCAAGATAAAATTATGCAGAGCAGTGAAAATCTAGAGAGAGAAAATAGGTAGAGAAATTTCAGAAAGAAGTATTAGCAAAAACTCTAATTAGCAAGTGAAGAGAGATTAGAAAATTATTCAAAGGACGAAGATTCTAGAAGGAATTTACAAATAACACCTATTGAGATGTTATTTGTATGGGTATATTTGGAGGGTTTAAATATTCCCTACAAATATCTTGGGTTTTAGAAATTCCACTTGTTATACTAACTAAACAAGTAATTTCAGTAAAGGAATTTCGAAAGTCCTTCTCTAATGAAACTTTTCTAGAACCACCACCCTTACAAACAGACCCTTATTTGAGTTCCCTCCTTTGATATGACTGCAAAATATTTGAATTATGAGATGCTGCCCTGCAAAGAACCAAGAAACGAGGGTCATCATACAACATGAAATTAGGTTCTTGTATATGGAAGAAAAGGTGAGAAATAATTGTTCTATCTTTTATGTATGCAACAGGTGCTCATAACTAGTATCTATTAATCTATGTATATGTCTTTTTCTTTATGTTCGAATATAAGGTGATGTTTATAGGGTAGAGATGTGTTATCAATGTATCTCTCCTATGTTCATACTCATTCTTTTTCGTTCTACCTACTTATTTCTTCTCTTATCCGGACAAGTAACCTGAACTCATTATTGTGTCTATTCAAACAGAAGTGTAGAAGGGTTAACATTAATATTGTTTTAGTTGTAAGGCCAGTGTTAATGCAAGGCATTTTGCACTGTTGGTATATGACACCAAGCCAGATGTAAGTTGAATGCTTATTCTTAATAACTACTCTCTCTAAAGGATACTGATATATACTGATGGTGACTAAATAGGGGACGAGCGATTGAGCGCTGATGGCCGAATTGGCTTTGCAAAGAAGATTTCTAATCTATGCAAATTACTTTAGGAAAGATTAATTGTTTTAGTTATATATATATAGGCTATTCTCAGGTCGAGCTGAGAATAGCCTTTGGTAAGCTAACATCTCGGCCGTTGATCTCCTTGATCTAACGGTTGAGATTTAATTTTAACACTTAACGGCGCTGTTAAATATTTAACGGCGTGAATCGTTATTCCGTTAAGTGCAAAATTAAATCTCAGCCGTTAGATCAAGGAGATCAACGGCTGAGATGTTAGCTTACCAAGGCTATTCTCAGTTCGATCTGAGAATAGTCTTTCTATATATATATATATATATATATATATATATAATAATTATATATATAATATATATATATATATAATATATTATAATATTTATTTATTTATTTATTTATGGGTTGTTTGTATCACAAGTTCCATCAACAATCTAGCGATTGCATGGAATTGAATAACTTTGCTTTTACTCGCACTGTCATGTTCTGGAGTGGATTATGGCATAAACACATGTAAGTTAGATACGTAGGAGATGCTCCCATACATGTAAGTTCCTTAGCTCCATGCCTGACATAGGTCAGAAGCTGGGTCCAATTGTCCAGCAGGAGGCAAACACACCCCCGCTGGTTTGCTAGGTAGACAAGGTCCACAAAGTGAGCTTGCCCGTCATGATTTTCCCGGTTATCTCAAAAACTAATACAAAGAAAAATCCAAACAATGTTCTCAATGAACTTACGTGGTGAATATAAACATGATTAACCTTGCAAAATGTACAAGATTTCAGATTTTACAAGCATATACTTTATCATTTGTTTTCTCACCCTTCCTGGTTGTTTTGGAATCTTTTGTAGTATGTTTCATGTTGAAATATTATTTTAAAACATTCCATTTCAAATTTTCTACAATTTGAATTTCAAATTTTCATGCTCCTTTCCTCCATCTTATGTTAACGTGTAGAATTCAATTGGTTTCTTTTTCATACGTATATTCCACTCAGAATTCTCTCCTCCTTGCAGGTAACACCAAATCTCTACGGGAATCTCGTAGCAAATACAGCAGCCGGTATAGCCGGAGGAACTGGTGTCATGCCAGGAGGTATCTATTATTGGTTTAATATAGCGTCAAAAATTTCTACTATTTTCTGACAAGTATTTCCTACTTAAATTGCATATATTTTCTTTTTTTTTCGGCGTTCAGGTAATGTCGGTCAGGATCATGCCGTCTTCGAACAAGGTGCCTCGGCAGGCAACGTCGGAAACGAAAAACTGGTCAAAGAAAGGAAGGCAAATCCTGTAGCGTTGTTTCTATCATCTGCGATGATGCTGCGGCATTTGCAGTTCCCGTCGTTTGCCGACAGGTTAGAGACTGCTGTTAAGCGCGTCATCGCAGAAGGCAAATACCGGACCAAAGACTTGGGCGGGAACAGCACCACCCAAGAAGTCACCGATGCCGTCATTGCGGCTCTAGATTGAGTTCGCGTCCTGCATATACCTTTTTGCAAAACAATTTTTTGCGGCGAATCGGTCTTCTCTCCCAATTTAACTTTTGTTTTATTTGTTTTACCATTATTATTATTTACAGGCTTGTGTAGGAAACCTAGATGGTGAAAGCAAGAGTCCTTTTGAAATAAATTTCTATTTTCTTCATAAATTCATCACGGGTGCTGTGAAATAAGTTGAAAGAATGCTCATGTTGCTCATGGTGCATTTTAGCTTCCTCACAAGCATTTGCGCACGACCGGTGCCGCAGTCATTGAATAATTTTTTGGTGGATTAATATAGTTGAAGGTGATGTTAAGTTAAAAATAGTATTAACTCTTAGAGAATGATGTTAAAGTAAACATTTTTGAGAAGCAAATTAAATTAAAATTGATGTTAATTTTAGGAGTGTTTTATTATCGTTTTATGTATTTTTGAGGAAAAAGTAAATCACTGTCCTCTATCATATTTAGTATACGATATTTATTTGTAAAAAAGACAGTTAATCAAGACTGAAATATGATCTTTTTTTTAACAATAGTTAATCACTGTCCTCTAGCATATTGTGTGAACATATCTACACGAAATTTGAAATCATAAATTGCACCATAAGTAAAAAGTGTGGATAGTTCCGCATTATTATTATTATTGTTTATAGAAAATAAACCTATCTTATTTTAGAATTCAAGAACAGCAATTTTGCAAACTCAAATACCGGGATATCATTGCCAAAAAAAAAAAAAACAAAGGAAAAGGAGGTAGTTGCCAAAATGTGTCCCCTAATTTAAAATGACCTTTTTATACTCCTATTATCCTAAGAAATGATAAAAATACTCTCATTTTTCTTGAAAAAATAAGAGCAGTTAACGTGCCGATGACAATTTCATCATTTTATAATGTCAACTTGTATAAAAAGGTCATTTTGAAGTAGGACAAATTTTGACTGAATTAAACCGGCATAAAAAGGCAAATACATGAAAAAAAAAAAAATCTGTTCTGATGACAAGTATCAATACAAACATTGACTACTTCAATAGACCTCACTATGATGTAAATCGATACGATCAATGATCATATACAGACTATATGGGGAAAAAAAAAAAAAGACTTGAAGAATATACAACTCATGCAATCAGCTTCCACATCAAGGATCTCGGGCTAAACAGAATTGCTAGCTTCTACAGGTTGCACTACACTAAATCAACTGAAAAACTATGGACTGAGGCTACAGATTATAGTATATGGAAACAATATATAGTTCATAAGAATGCTGACCGGTGCCAGGAAATCGATGTAAAAACTGGCAAGTCAATCCGACTCCTTATTCCCGTATCTTTTAGCAATAATCGGTCGTACATCATCGGCATTGGCAAGGGTCTCGAGGAAAGGAAGTAATGAGATCAATGCAGAGTCTGATGGGTCGTCAAACCAACTCTTGATGGGTATGCCGTTGTTCACTTGCAAGCGGAAAACCTGAAATCAATCAAGAGAAAGATGAATGAGGCAAGAGAGAAAAAAAAAAAAAAAGATTAGCACCGCGTTGAAACCTTGAAGTTGGATATATAACATGAATATAAATTTCATAAGGGTTTCAAGATGTCCTTTATAATGCATAAACACCGAAGTATTATTTGTAAAGCTACTTCAATATGTCCATTCGCCGGATCTAAGAAGCTATCCTCTACAATAGCACTAGGGCTGAGCATTCGGGTCAACCCGAACAGAACCGACCCGATTCGAAATTCTTAAGGCCGACCCGGACCGAATACCTTCAGACCCGAATCGACCCGAATTTCATTTCAACCCAAACCGACCCGAACAGACTAAAATTCGGGTTAGTTCGGGTTGACCCGAATAATAGCACAAATTATTTTTTTGCAACACCAATTCGAATTCGGGTCGACCCGAAGAGTTTGTAACCTGAATGTTTTGTTTAAAAAGAAAAAATTAGCACATAAAAACAAACGAAAACTAATTAGAACGTGACTCGCGATAATAATTCGAGTCCAACCCAAACTGACCCGAAAACCGATCACTAAACCCGAACCGAATTATATAGACCCGAACTATTAAAATGCCAATCCGAACCGAACCCGAAATTTTGACTTGATCGGGTCGGTTCGCTTCGGTTTTTCAGGTAGGTTCGGATAATGCTCAGCCCTAAATAGCACTAATACATTTAAATTCTCAGACAGATTTCTCTAAATTTTCATTTGAGAGATGATTTCTAGATATGAATAAAGATAGCTACCTGAGGGGAATTATCAATGATGGCGACTTTAGCCAAGTCCACTCCTAAGATGGTCAAATCCTTTGTATAAGTCCCGTCCGCGAACACACATGACTCACGGTATATCCGTTGAGAAATTATCTTGTTTTCAGGATCCAGTATATCAAGCAGTTGTTCGGCATATATGCTTTGACTAGCTGTAAAAATGACTACATCAAACATCTCAGCCACCTTTTCTAGGAATACCTGAAGATAAGGCCTACGCTTCACATATACAGTGTGCTCCTTCATATTAAACAACACCGGAAAAGTAAAATCAGCATCATCACCACATTCCAGGCTTGAATGGACAAGGGTTTCTGCACAAGGAACAGGGATGGGTTTTAGAGAACTTCTACAAAGTTTTAACAAACAATTCTGAAAGTTCCAACTGGAATCTAAAAGCATTTGGAAAGACAAAAACATCAACCAGCAAAGGAGAATTTGATAAAGGTTATCTAACACTAGAATTTAAATTAAGATAACAAACACTGTCACATAATTCAACAATTTATGATAAATAGCGAGATCAACATGCTAGAAGAAACGTTCAAGTAAATTACATCTTCAAATCATGTCATAGGTAATAAGTAGAGATAAGTGGACATTTCCTTTCACTCACTTTTTAAAAAGGTAAGCAACTGATGACAAAATTTAACATTGCTTTGCAGAAAAAGCGCAGGCTAGATCTAAACTGAAGCAGCAGAAATTTCTGCTTCCACTTGCATCATCAAGCTATACAAAAGAAGTCAACTGCATTCAATACCGCATTTATTGAAATTAAAGCATGACTGGTATGATTGACCTATGATATAAAGTTGTTACATGTATTTATAGAGAGAACATATACGTAAATTTGGCAAGAATACAAATGCCGATTATGCAATTGCAAATTTATCTATTTCACAAATAAACATGCTACATAACTTATGATCCACCAACAGATTGTATTCCTGACCCTTCTTTTCAGGATTATAAGCTTGATAGTGTAATATGTCAGAATTAAATTATTTGGCTTTGGAGAACTTCAAAGAGCCCCCAAGCAAGCATGTTTATTTCTTGAAGATTCTACTTGGAATGACCGAGATGATGGCGAATACTATAAACAGTGGATGACTAAATTCCATTGGGCACCATAAAAGCATCGCAAGGCGTATATTGGCATGTAAATAAATAAATTGTTGCAGACTCTTAACTTACCATCTAAATCCAGCACGAGGGTAACACACTTCTTTTTCCTGGTCTCCTTAGGCCATAGTACAGGCCATAAAGATGGAATTGTCTCTGAGAGATCTGGTAAGTTCCTGAAAAAGAGCTGTGGGTCAAAGCTCTCAGCTTCTTCATCCAAAGAGCGGCAAATTGTAGCACAATTCTGGTCAGTTGGTTTAATCTGATGGATTGGAAGAAAAAAGCTTGTGGTGTCTGAGTTCATAAGAGCTTCCTCTGTAGAGAACTCATCCTGAATATTACCATCTCCAAGGAAAGGCAGAATCATAAGTTCAGTCATATCAAACATCATGTCAGCAACCATAAATTCATAATCAGGACCATCAGTGATCTCCATGTCAGGAAATTGCAATTCTTCTTCAGAAGATTTATCAACACTTCCAGAAGCATTAAAATTAGGCATAGGGAAAGTTTGAGACACAGTTGAACCAGAAGTCCCATCATCACTGTCGTCAGGAATTAGATGAGGTAACTCAGTTTCTTCATGTCCATCTGCAAAGTAAAAACAATTAATAAACAAGCACATCAAAACTTGAGCTAAGTTATACTAAGCTCCAATCTCTTGTACTGTTGTACAACAAAAGATAACAGAGTCGCATATCAAAATGATCTTAGAAGCAAGAAACATTATAAAATGTTAATTGATTGGAGTAATATTGTATTTAATTCAGCTAGACTTGATAATGAGAAATGATACTTGCATAACGTTGCAGTGGCTAAAATTAAACATTTCAATTTCGGCAACTAAGTTGTTAGGCACTTAGGCTTGGTTTTCAGTTTGGTGTAGTTTGATTATCAACTCAAACAACGCTTCCAACTTAACAATTGTCAAGATAGATTAAAAATATATATATATATATATATATATATATATATATATATATATCTGAATATTCATAGACAATCCAATGAAAGGGAATGCAATGTGACTGCAATTTCACAAGATTCCTAAGATAGATGGCAATCTCACCCGTGGTCAATGTAATGTTATTCTTTCGCTGATTCAACCAGTTTTGAGGGGTTTGAATGTAAAATTGGACAATTCTAAACGCTAGAAGCATGATTTTGACAACATTGCAAGAAACAACAACAAAATTTATTATTCCCAATTTACTTGGAGTGCAATGACGGATCCTTTAATGCATCAACTGTTAAAACAAAAACTCTAGGCAGCTTTAATGTGTGAAAATACCTGTCTCTTCTTGCGTTAGGGGATTGAAGAGCCTAACACTCTGGTCCAATGTAAGTGAAAATATCGTATCATCCATCAACAGGCATGCATCCGATTGTGATGCCTGCATTTTGCATAAATTGGAGACATGTTGCATATAACTAAACAAGATAAACTTTTGGACCAAGTCACCAAGTAAATGACGTGCATGTTGAATACAGTCACTCGAAGCAGGAGAAGTAAGGTAACTAACCAGTAAGGCAGTAATTACATCATACATACCATGTTATAGGAAATGCGTTCATATGAAACATGAATATTTCTTTTCTATCAGTCTTTCTTTTATTATTCCAATTTCCAAATAAGAAATAAAGTTTGCTTTAAAGAAACTTTCCTGCACCATTGTGGAGCCTAGCTCTTTATGCAAAATTCTTACTTAGTTTCACATTACAATGGTTTCTATGTAAGTTCCAAGAAGTGGTTTGTTATTTCACAATGAACAACCCAGCACATTTTAAGAAGTGTTCTTTCTCCATCTACAAAGATCTCTTAAATAAGTTTCAAGATTGTGGTAGACACTTGAATGCCCCAGAATTAAGGCCAATATGCGATTATAATACAGGGATTTAAGAATGTGAATATCTATATATCAAAATTATACACTAAAATAACCAAATTTCATACCATTCTTGTAGAATCAAAAATTGGTGACAATGGTTGGAGAGAGTCAGCATAATTTCTAACACTTATTTCTCTTGCGTCACTGGCTCCGGCACCCTTTCCGTTCAGACTGGAAACTTCAATTATGGAAGAAACTGTATTATGATAGACGAGCCATGCGTTAGATATATTCAAAACCCTTTTTTCACTATAGCCATAGAAATAATAAGGTTTAAATAAAGTGGATATAAGTATCACTACAGTAGCTGCATACAATGAGACATGCAAACAATAGCAATAGTGATTGCATGCTTCGTATTTGTAGCTAATACTTGCAAGCTGCAGAGTAATCCAGCAACTCATTAATTATACATGGCCATAAACCATATTGGCAACAAGAACTCTTTAACTTGAAAGGGACTGCGAGTTCAAACATTGTTCCCTGCTATACTAAATGTTGCATACAGTGAGACATGAAAACAAAAGGGATGATGCCTGCATGCTTCATTTTTAACAGCTAATGTTTGCAAGCTACAGAGTAAACCCACAACTCATCAATCATACTGGCTAATAACCATCTTGGCAACAAGGAACTCTTGAACGTGAAAGAGATGATGAATTCAAACATTGTTCCTTTCTGTTGCTTCGGTTGTACATGAATTGTATGGCCTTTGGCATCAATGAGGCTAAAACCAATCACATGCATCACTACAACAGTGCTCATTAGTATACCAACACGTCTAGTGAAACAAGACAAACAAGAATAACTTATCAACTAACTAATACCTATAAAAAAAGAATGAAACATCAACTTATAGGCAACAAAATGACCTCATAACCAGATTTACTTTCAACTAATGCAAAGCTTTGGAGACATACAAGCACAAGAGTGGAAAACTTAACCAGAACAAAGTTTCTGTATCACAATTTATGCTTTTACAAGAAGAGGTGCAGAGAATCACATACCATCAGTAAAATTACAGACAGTAGTCTTCCTTTTCGCTGATTTTTTAGCTGATCTGATCTGACAAAGAGACCCCTTTCTCGTTTTATTAGACTTAGCACATGCATGGAGACCGTTCTTTCCTGAACAGTCTTTGTTTAACTTGCTTTTCATTTTCACAGCTGCCATCTGACCTATGTGAGTGCCATGTATCAGGATTCTCACTGAATAAATAAATGAGACAAAACAATACAGATCTCATTCACCGGCTATTGAATTGGCCAAGAAAACAAGACCATTCATGCAAATCTATAGCAAAAAGACAAGAATAGCAGAAATTCACAAGAAAATTATCATTGGCAATATAAGTAACAAAGGAGAAATAATCTGGATTACGACCACAAGGATCTACAGAAATCATGGCCAAACTCTGCAGTTTACAAAACAGTAAGCAACTTAGTTTGGACCTTTTGGCATCTCTATAACTAAATATCCTCGATTATGAGCCACTCTTGTGAATATGAAGCAATTTTACCTGCCATGGTGCAGCCACTTAATTCCTCTAACTTATAATGTTTTATAATTAGTATGTATTACTAGAAAGTTCATGGCAAGATCAGATGGTTTGATAAGCAAAAGGCAGAATTACAACCTAAAACTTCACCGACAACCTCTAAATAAGCATACCCTTTTATCGAAAAACATGAGGAAATCCAATAAATGACTAAAGACATTATGAGAAACCCAATTCTTAACCACACTCAATTATAATCCGAACCATCTACCTCAGCGGAAGCGTTAACACTATGTAAATCAAAAGGAAGTACTTCTGTTGTCAGTGCTACTTTGGGGGTTCGCAGCACTTGGTGTTGTTCGAGGAAAGACCAAGCAACCTGGATCAGGAGATGGATCTAATGGTGCACCAGGGGGAATCCCCAACTCAAGCCAGGAAACCAGAAAATCAGGAACCACTTACAAAATATATTCAGCACCCGAAGACCTAGAACTTTTCAGAACGCAGTTTCGTTTCTTCAAAGTTACGCTAAATTCAGCAAAAACACCACCAAAGAAAGCAAAATTCAGTTCAACCGTAAATTTCGAAAACCCAATCCCCGAGTTAAAACCCACAACTCAATTCCATGTTAATCGGTCATGGAAATGCTACTCGGTGCTGGATTCATCGAAATCAGCATTAAAAGCAAGAAAGTGCCCCAAATCCAGCATAATTCAATTCATCACGCAAAATCAAACTTCAAATACAAGTCAAACAAAGACGAACAACAACAACAATAACAGCAATTACCAATCAAAAACAGCAGCTAAAGCTGGTTAGTCGATCACAAATTCATCTCTCTCCTCTCTCTTTCTCTCTCTCGGCGGGGAGTGATCTGTATATTGCTTTTAACTAGTTAATAATAAGAAGATTCAATAATCTCGATCAAGCGAAGACGAGGATGACTCAGAGTCGGAGATTTCGTGGACGGCTTTGATTTCATCTCTCGTTCTGACCTCTCACATACCGCCACGTGGGTCCGGGCTCTCCACCTCCCGAACACAGAACAGCGCTACGTCTAATGATTAGTTGCCACTCCAACAAACTGTTCCACGTTTCAATATCTTTGTGGTTAATTCGGTGGTGCGCGTTTGAGGAGGCGTAGATTGCGATTGGCTGAGGGAATTGTATGGAATCCCCACAAGTTAGCAACGGGGTATGGGCGGTGGGCGTTGCGGATGCAACGGGCACGTGGCTGTGCTAAGAATTAGCCGGTTAAGAGTCGGCGAAGCGGTTCGTTAGTTAACCGGTGATGACCGGTTGCACATGACCTCGTGGACTAGTAAACGGGGTAGGTGACCTGTTACGTTGGGTAAAAAGTTCGGCTGCGCCGTAGGTTCGCATGATTGATGAAAACGATTCTTCCTCGGGATCAGCACAGGAGAGCTTCAGAATGTCAGCGGTGGACGACTGGGGAGTGCATGAACTGAAGCGAATATACCCTCCAATGGCCTAGCGAACGAATTAGAACCACATCAGTGTTATTATTTGGATTTGGATCTATATGAAATATAAATTTTTTATAATTTTTTTTTATAAAAAAATTTTGTACCTCATAATAGAAACTCTGGTTCATAAAAATTATGTATTCGCATCTAGAACGCCGGTCGGAACTAAACATAAAAAATTTCACGAATTTAAAATCTCTACAGAAAATATACTAGTGTTACGAATTTTACGATAATCTCAAAAAAAAAAAAAAAAAAAAAAAATCCCCAATGGCAAAATATGCATATAAGTTTGATCAGTTCGATCAATACGGGCCCAAATATAATAAAAAAGTGATCCAAACTAAATATTTATAAATTCAAAATTCTAGCAACGGTATGAAATGGATTGATTAAAATTTGGATCGATTCGGGTTTCTTTGGCTTAGTCGGAATTACTATCAATAGAGTGAATATAAAATAATACCGCCCAAAATTGCTCTAGCTTTTTAGCTGCGTAAGTGTAGAACTGCTATTAGTTATTACTATTACTTGCAAACAATGAAACTCGGATACGCCAAAATTTGCCCCGTCAGTGTTCGACACCGACACTTTCCGGACACGTATCAGACACGCCACAAACGTGTCAAAAATATAAAAATAAAAATAAATAAAAAAAACCGGACACACGTGTCAGACACGCCAGACAAAATATCCAACACGCATGTCTGTCTTTATATTATTTTCTTTTACTTGTTAAAGAAGTTTTTTCTTTGAGAAAAGTGAAATAATATAGGGAAAATTATGAATAGCCCCCTATTTCGTTGAAAAGATAAATTTTAGCCCTTCCTATTTTTAAGTTTAATGATAACCTCCTAATTTTAAAATTGATAATTTTTTAACCCTTTTACCTATTAAATTGACATACATACCCTTTAATTAATTAGTTTAAAATTAATCGTTTAATGTTAACGAGATGCTATCTAATCTATCATGATAGTGCAATTTGCATACAAGTATTATTCGCCACGTTGATAATCTTTTTTGAAATTCTTCTAGTGAAACCCCACAGTATTATGCTCAAACTAATTCAGGAGAAAAAAAAAATTAGGAAGAAGAAGACGAAGAAGAAGAGATTGGAGTAGCAGCCATGGCAAACATCGACATCAACGGCGAATCAAAAGTACGTGCAGCGGCCGCATGAAGATTCTCGATCGAGGGAGGTGCCGGAATGTGGCGACCCAAAACCCGGGTGCCGGAAAATTTAAAACAATAAAGCAGATGTTATGAGTTAGTACTTCCAATTCACAATAATACATAAATTAAACACAGCGGAAATATTAAATTTTTACATTTTGGTCCCATAATAATCCTCAGTACCCCAAAGCTCGCTCTCTAATCGCCAGCGAACTTCGCAAAGACCTGAGGGAAAAAGGTAGTAACGTGAGTATATAAAATATACTCGGTGAGTGACCCTCCTCAGCAGTCCCCTACGTCAACTGCTTAAGGCACCGGTCCAAACACCAACATACATCACCCAGTAAGCATAAAAAAACTAATGCAAACAGATGCACAAATAAAATCACATGCCATACATATACAGTATGCAAACATAAAACACGCATACCATACATATCTCGCATTATCAAACCACTCCCACATGAACATCAGCCATGCATGTCAACAACGAGTAACCAACACATAACATAAGGGTAAATAATAAAACCATCGTCAGCTAAAAAACAAAGCTTAACGAAACAAATAAACCACCTTGCACTGAACCGCAGATAAAACCAATTTAAAACATGCCAAAAGCATACAAGCTATCCACGGCACCAACACATAAAGACATAAGCTAATAAAATGATTCCAAGCTACCGATGTCAATATGTCAAGTCCGCACCAACCTAAATCAATTATGCCATTGATATCTGGATATGTTAGGTGTGAAAATCACTAACCCAAACCGTTAGTCCTTCATGTTTAGTTTAGGTACCCGAATTGACCCACGGTACCGGTTTTGGCTACCCCGCTTCTAGTGCACATCCGAAGCACCAAACCTACGATAGGGGCGGACTCCTCACAGTATCCCGTTAGGATATAACTCAGTAGCAATTGCACCTCCGGAGGCACAAAGCCCTGAGCCTCGCACACCGTAGTAACCACCCTGGCCAAGGCTGATCACCCTACGCCTACCGGCCTCAATAAACATCATTCATTAAGATTAACCACTCCCGTTTTGTAACCGCCTCGTATTACCGCCACCCTAGTCGGTTAAAACCACACCGGACCTCGGGGTACTAGACGAGGCTCAAACTAACCGCGCTAATCTTAAAATTCAACTACCAAGAGTATCACAAGAGACAGAGTCGCTCACGTACTCAGCGGCAGGAAAATTAACCGTTAGGCACACAAGCGTATGTTCACAACTATGTTTTACTAAAGTGCAGCTAGGCAAGTCCGCTCACGCACCTTATCCAAGTAAACAAAACCACATAGCTATCCGTAATGCCAAACATATCAAATCCGTCCTACTACATGTATAACAAGATATACGTAACTAGGTAGAACAACATATCAAGCATGTTATATAAGTGAACCACATTCTAGTAATGTGTTTACTAAGTCAACACACTCAAAACACTATCCATAGTAGAAATACATCACAATCACTTGCTAATCCACATAAACCATGATTTTCAACCATGTAACGGCATAAAACAATGTAATCCATGAGAATCACAAATCCATGTTAAAACTCTAACATGATTATACTCATCTACACATGCCACAACCACATTTCAAGCATGTCAACACATGTGAAGCATAAATTCAATGCTAAAACATACCGAGCAAACACCGCTCACATACACACAAGTTAGTCTATCATGAGCATAGCCAGGGAAACCCACCCACATACTCAACCAGATAAAACTAACATGCGCAAATCCCAACCCGTTCCATAGTTAGGGTAAAAACAATCACACGTTTACCTACCCACCAGAACCAGGGATAAATAAGCCTAATCGTGGCTATACAACATTACTCCTACTACATCTATAACAATGTAGAGTAATCCGTCCGAGTGCTATCGCCTAACACTTATCGAACCATCTACCACATGTATATCTAGAGTAATCAACTCAAATACATCGCAAGGTAGACCTATACCTATAACATGCTCCCTATGCACCGGAAAACATAACATATTCCGACAACTCCTATCGCATTGACATTTCTAGACACCCGTTCACAAGCATGACTAGGCAATGCAAAACCATGCATAAAAAAATAGCATTCATAACCACGCCAAAAGCATAGTCTAGCATTAAAGCCCTAATGCTTAAACCGACGGCTAACAAATATAACATAGTATGCTAAAAAACAAACACATGAAACATACCAAGACATCCAATCAAGATTTACAAAGCACACATATAACACCACATGTTTGGCCCAACATGTCCTATATGGTTTCCGCTTGTTAGATCTTAGAATAACCTCCCCAAACACTCCATGCTAACAGACAAACATACTAATACAAACTGTAAATACCCGTTCAGAAACCGACTATATAAGCTAGTCACGCTGTTACGACACAGTATAGTGTCGCAAGCAACACATCTACCTAAGTATAACCAGCGCAGACGGCGCCCTCACGTACTAGGTAAGTTTCCCAAAGGGGGGGCGGGGAGGGGGGCCCCCCACACCTACACGTTGCCACAATAAACATGTTCCAAGCACAACAAAAAATCCTACTAAGAGTATTAATCCCCGCAGTCATGCCTAATACCCACCAAGTAGAAGACCAGGTCAACGACCCTACGCACATGTATAACTAGAACGAGACGGCGCTCAAATTACACAAAGAAGTGCAAAGCACAAAACCATGTTACCAATCCAACTCATCCCATCCTAGAGTATAAACCCTGGCAATCCTTTGCCTCCTTACTCACTCGGTGACGAAAAAATACCGGTAACATATAATACAACTCGTATGTATACCTACGAGGCAACTAAGTACCACATCTTATCTAGATGTCCGAAAACTAGCATTGCTATAGTCAAAAGGGCTACCTTACTATTGTCTAGTAAAACCTAGCAAACATGCTACAATACCCAATCCGAGTAGATACCACGCCAATTAACCATGCTACAAATTCAATTCAATGTCATGCTAGTTTTAGTATACACAATACAACAAGCATAACATAAAAACTCACACTCTCAACCGTTAGGATCCACTCACCTTACGTCCCGGTCTTACCGACCCGGACCGACGAAGGCGAAAAACCCTCGAATAAACGAAATCACCTCCCCATAGCGTCCACGAGCTCCGAGGCAGGATGACGGAGCGGGCTTGAGATCGCCGGAGTCACGGACGCGACGCGACAGCAACGAATCAACGGCAATAGGAGGAGCAGTGACGACCAACACCTCTAACACGTCCGGAGAGGCGGCGGATGACGCAAGGTGACGGCCGGAGGACTCGCGACGGACGGCAGAGACACGCGGCCGGAAGCTAGGTTCCATCGCGGGACGCGAAATTCGAGCGCGCGAGGGCCGAGATCCACGGCAGAGGAAAACAGAGTGAGACGGCGGCGCACGCACGCCGCGAGCGGTCGGCCGGCGATCGGCCGGGGCGGCGTCGGCGGATCGCGGGTCGCGAAGAGAGAGCGTCGCGAGAGAGCGAGAGGGAGCGTCGAGAGAGAGACGCGAGAATGAGAGAGAGATGGGTGCGGCGCCTGGGCTCGGTGCGCGGTCGGGCTCGAGCTCGACCGCTCGCCCGCGCGTCCGACCCAGCCTGGGCTCGGCCAGGCCGAGCCATCTTGGCTCGGTCCGCCGGGTCCAGCCCATTCTGGGCCCAATCCGGCCCAAAACGCATGAATTTGATCCAAATCAAATTCCGAATCAAATCATAGACAAATCAAGCAACCAAGAATCAATCAAAATACCCGATTGATCTAAAATCACCCCGATAATACCTAACCGGTAATCGGAACCTTACACGGAATTTCCATCTCCTTCATAGCACTGTGGCTGAGCGCGTCCGGCGACGATGAACGGTGACTGAGTGCTCTCGGAAATGAGCAGACCACGACTGATGATAAACGGCGACGGAGACCGTTTCGACCGACGATTAATGGTAACGAAAATTGTTCGACGATGATAAACGGCGAAGGAGACCGTTCAACCAACAATCAACGATAACAAAACGTGTTCGACGGCTATAAACGGCGGCGGAGACCGTTTAGCCGACGATGAACAGTGACAACTCGTCGGCGCGTTGGAGAGCTCATTTCTGCAATGGGTTTAGACTTTTTTTAATGACGAGGGTTTTAGATTATTAACCATATAGTATTATTAATTAATAACTTATTAGTAAGGACATTAACGTCAATTAAAATAATAAATGGGTTAAAAAATATTAATTTTCAATTTAAGGGGCTATCATTAACTTTAAAAAATGGAGGGACTAATATATAACTTTCTATGAAAAAATGGGTTAATCCATAATTTACTGAATAATATATAATACTAGTAATACATAACGTTAACTAATATAATATTGTGATGTACTCAAATATTATATTTTTATTTTTATTGATGTTTTAGATTCTTATCGTTTAAATTTATCTCAATGATATAAAATACTACATTATGTATGGACTTTATTATTAAATAGTACTAGTTTTGCACCCGTAGGGATGCAGGTCAAAAAATAAATAATTTTAATTTTAATTTTAATTTTTTTATATTATTAATTATAAATAAATTAATACTTATGTAATTAAAATTAGTATATTTACATATTATGATAGCAAAAATAAATACCATATGGAATACATAAATATTATTTAAGATACATTATGAAATGGTGGTAATATTAAGTCATATACATATTACACACACACACACACACACACACACACACACACACACACACACATATATATATATATATATATATATATATAATATATATATATATATATATATATATATAAGTTTTTTAAAAAAAATAGTTGTTATTTTGAAAAGATATTATACTTTATTAATTTAATTTTAGATAGTTTATATTTTTAAACTTAATTATATAAATACCACATATTTTTTTATGATATAAAAATAAACTGCAAATGGCATATCGGAGGTTATTTAAGATGTCAGGTGGCGCAATAACTTTGATCATCTATTATATATTTATATATTTTTTTCATATGTGGAATATTGATTTATTTTGATATTGATCTTTTAAACTAACTAAATTATTATAATATATCTTTTATATAAATAATTTATTTTTAAAATATTTTTAATTTTTTACAAAGATATATATAATTTTTTATTAATACATTGAATGCATTTAATGTCCATTGAATGAAAAATTGCGTTAATAGTGTGATTAATTAAACTTGCCATATGTCACCTGGTGAGATAATAGAGATGCCATATAGCATATTATAAGTTATTGGAAGTGTCACATAGCCCTCAACTATTTGATACCCGATTTTTTATATATGTATATAGATTATATTTTCATACGTTTAAATATTTAATGTAAGTTATTTTTATTATTTATATTTTCTTCGCCATGTCCAAGCAGTGCGTGTGTCCTACTTTTCTGAAAATTGTTGTATCTGTGTCATGTCATATCTCCGAACTCGTGTCCGTATCTGTATCCATGCTTCCTAACTTGTAAACTTGGCATTCCATATCAACGTCCTATAAGTAGAAGAAGAGAGAGAGAGAGTGAGAGAGCGTCCTATAAGTAGAAGAAGAGAGAGAGAGGAGGGAGGGGAGGGGGGTATTTTAATCACATACGCTCGTCCAAAAAGAGAGAGGGGAGTGGAGGTGTTTTGATCCTATAGTATGAGCATATATGCTTAAATAAAAAATTTTATGATTATTTTTTGCGAAAATTGTCAACATAATATTTGTATAATTTTTATAATTTTTATATTGAAAGTTTTTTTTTAAAAAAAATTTTAAATAGATATATTGGAATGCTAAAGTTTAATAGATTTAATGTGAATTTTAAAACTGTTTTGTAATCTACTTCAAATACGTTAAAATTTGAAGTATCGAAATACCTATTTAAAAGTATTATTTTGAAAAAAAAATTTCGACATTAAAATTGTAGATTTTATCAAACCTTACAAATTTCATATTTTTTTTTTTAAATAATCATAATTATTTTAACATATACGTTCGTACGTATAGTAATTCCATATGCATGAACGTGTAGGATCTCGATGGGGGTGGGGGGAGAAGGGGAGAGAAAAATAAAATAAAGTTCCTAAATAGTTTGCATTTCAATTTATTTCCTTCCCGCATAACATTTTAAAAGTACAAAAATATGTTTAATCCCTGAACTTTAGTTTAATAGACCGCTTTAATCTAGAACAACAAGAGCGAAAGGCGCCGCATGGTGGCGCCCCCACTATTTTTATATAAGTACTAGTTTTGAGCCCATGCGATGCACGGTTGTTAGTCATCAATATAAATGATAATATTAAAAACTTATTATATTTTAATAAATAAATTAATAATTATTTTTATTAAAATCTTATATTATATATTAATAATATTATTATTATAATATAACGATTTTGATCAAATTTACACCCGTTAATGTGTGTGTGTATATATATATATATATATATATATATATATAAGACTATTTAAAAGCTTATTTTATTATAAATATATTAATCCTATATAAATTAATATTTATTTTTTTAAAAATATTATACTATATTTATGACATGTAATTAGAGAAAAAAATACCAAATTACATAGCTAAAGTTACGACTTTGATCACCCATTATATGTATTGTATATAATTATATATATATTATTAAAAATTTGATAATGACCTTTAAAGCTCTTCATTTCATAGCAAAAGTTACGACTTTTATCACCCATGTGTATATATTGTATATAATTATATAGATTATTAAAAATTTGATAATGACCTTTCAAATTTTTTAAATTATTATTATTTATATTTAATATATAAAATAAAATATTATAAATTATACTTACTTTTTATATTTAATAAATTTATTTATTAATATATTAAATATGCATTGAATTCAAACTCTCATTAAATATGTGATTAATTACATATTTATTATATTTAAGTGACACATGTCACAAATGTAAGACGTGTATAATAGAGACGCCATGTGGCATATTGTGAGTTATAAGAAGTGCCACATGGCACTCAACTATTTTGATACCGAGTTTTATATATATATATATATATATATATATATATATATATATATATATATATATTAATATATATATATAATATATATTATATTATAATATACTATATTATATATATAATATTATATTATATATATATACGTCAACACTGTATAAAGTGATAGAAATTTTATGCAATAATCCAACATTATTACTTGAGCATTGCTATGCATCAGTATTATCATGGACTCCTAAATAATGTATTTTCTATTGTCACTTAGTGACTTCAACACTTATCCATGACTCTAGGACGAAAGTGGGACTTTCACAACATAAATATAAATCTTATGTTCGAATTCCGCAAACGACATATATAACGATCTACAGAATCTCTGTATCTTATAGAGCAAAACACTTATCTTCGTATATGTCTAGATCAAAAGACTTTGATTTATCGGTTGATCAAAATCATTTATGAATTTATCTGATATGATAGTTGTACAAATATAAATCGATTATATACAAAAAAATTTCATAATAATCTTTAGAAAAAATTTGTCGACAATTTCATGCTTTGCAAAATCTGTTAAATTTGCCCTATTTTTTTTTTAATATTAAAAAAAACTTACCAAATTAGTATGATACACATATGCATAAGCATTTCTTAAAAAAAAAAAAATTAATATCCAAAATAAACTTTGTGTGCTTATAATTATTATATAAAATTTTTTAAAAATATTTTAGAACTAATATTTGTAACAAGTAAAAATTTTACAGTTTTAAAACACATATTTAGATATGCATTTAAAAAAAATTATGTAAAAGTTGTAGACTATATCATTTTTTTTCCTTTTATTCAACTATTGTCAATATATATATATATATATATATATTATATATATATATATATATATATATTATAATAATAATATATAATAGTATTATTATATATATACATACATAACTAAATGTAATTATTCTTTTTTTTTCCAGATAACAAAGCGAAATCTTTTTTGGGTTTTCGTTAATTTGCGGTTAACGATTTTCTACGCACATCTCCAGCCCATATTGGACCTAGATGTGCGCAGAAAGTAAAATTCCAGCCTGATTCCGTCCCTAGACAAGACATGGAGTCCTGCAATACGTAGCCGTCAGCTTTTCCGTAATCCGTTGAAAATATACGACACGAACACATTCTCATTTTAGAATATCCTTAGAATCGAATTCGAAACGCACGATTTATGAACCGCATGCCGGCTGGTCGTCTCAAGAGCGGGAGGCTGAATGTAATTATTCTGATTTATAAAGCATGGCTTCTTCGACAAAATCGCTATTTTTTTTTTTTCCTAATAAAGAACATTCTCACTTGGCTGTCTGTGTTCCACTGACCAACTACGATCCGTCGATCCCCCCCCCCCCCCCTCCCGGTTGGCCGGTTTGCTGACGAAATGGAGCCAGCAATTTCCCGGCCATCTTCCTCCACTCTCAGCTCCTCCGTCTGCATATATCCCCACCACCACCACTACCGTAGCTGCCGAATTCCCTCCGCCGCCCCCCGCCGGGCACTCTCGATCTCCGCCCAACTCCACCAAGACAAGCCCGTCGTTGTCGTGGGCTCCGCCAACGCCGACATATACGTCGAAATCGATCGCGTCCCTTCACCTGGCGAGACCGTCTCTGCCCGTGCCGGGTTCTCCCTCGCCGGCGGCAAGGGCGCCAATCAAGCCTGCTGTGCCGTCCGCCTCGGGCGATCCACCACATTCATCGGCCAAATTGGAGACGACGCTAATGGCCGCTTAATTTACGACGCTCTAGAATCCGCCGGCGTCAAAGTCGACAGGATTTCCCGGATCGGCAATGGGGTGCCTACCGGGCATGCCGTTGTGATGCTGCAGCCGAACGGGCAGAACTCGATTATAATTGTCGGAGGCGCTAACGTGTGCGGCTGGCCGGACCCGCCGCGCGCGGCGGATTTGGATGTTGTTCGTTCAGCTGGAGTTCTGCTTTTGCAGCGTGAGATCCCTGATAGTGTCAATATGCAAGTTGCTCAGGTGATTTTTGACTTTGTGACTTGATTTTTACACATTTAATGTTGATATGCTATGTAAATTGATAACCTCGTGCTGTTTCAACCTCGCATTTCGATGCTATTAAATTAAGTGCTTTTTTTTCATATTGGATGATCGAATGTATTCCTAGTCTGTTGAGCTATTAAATTAAGTGCTTTTTTTTCATATTGGATGATCGAATGATGTAGCTGATTAATCTGTCTGAAAGAGAGTATCTCCAATAGCTCGTTTTGGATGTGCCTAGATGGAAGCTTCCTTGACCATCTCTACTACCAGCGGATCAATTCAATTATGCGCTTAGTATGTAGAAAGATCCGATCTAGCTAGTTATGTTGTTCTGGAACATGTTCTACAGAATGCGGCATGGTAATTAACAGCCGGCTTCCGAGACATCTCGGCTTTAAGGTTATTGCTTTAGTGCCGCATTAGGAGGCTCTCCTTTGAAGTGATGCTTTTATTCTAGGTAGCCTAGAGATGTCATAATTCTTATTTCTTACCTTCTGCTTTGGTGTAGAGTATTTACTCTGAAACTTTTCCATCTAAAGCCAACTATCTGCTGTCTGCATAATTTGTACATGCTCTATCTTTGTTTCCTCTGGGGCATGGTTGTGTTCATTTTACCCTCCCCAGACCCTACTGGCAGGACTTATCGCGTGGATGTTATTGTGTTATGAACCGACTCGGATCGGCTTACATCGGCGGCCCGGACGCAGCGAAGATAAGATACCGGCGGCCCGGTGGCGGCTCTACAAACTACAACTACAAACTATTGTAACTAAAATTACCATATTTCTTCTATAATAAAAGTAATGAATACACCGAGTATTCATAGAGGCTAGCCCTCCAAGATCCTACCAAATTCTTCTCCTAAAATAACTCCTAAATATCCTCCTTAAATAATTCCTAAATATCCTCCTCTAAATAATATCTTTCCTAATACAAGTATTCTCCTGAATACTCTCCAAATAAAGCTTCTAAATAATATCTCACATCCGTATCTTCTGATGGGTTGTACCCCTTCGATCCTGTACATAACATATTGTTGTTGTTATGCTCTGTTTTTTGTTGTTACCATATTGTCAAACTATTCCATCAACTGAATCTATTTTCAGGTGGCAAAAGATGCAGGTGTGCCGGTAATTTTGGATGCTGGAGGCATAGAGGCGCCAATCAAGCAGGAACTGCTAAATGTAGCAGATTTTTTAAGTCCAAATGAATCAGAGCTGGCACGTTTAACTGGACAATCAACAGAAACATTTGATCAGATCTCTCAAGCTGTGTTTAAGTTGCATAAAATGGTAAAGCTATTACATCACTGCTTTGAAGGTCTTACAGTTTCAGCTTTCTAATGTAGTTTGAAGTGGTAAGATAGTAACCTTACAAACATATACATACACTTCAATTATCAATAGTATATATCAGCATTTGCTCAGTTATTCCATCAGGAAGTATTATATTTACGTGATGCTATTTTTGTTAATTTAATTATTTATCCAAACAACTTTGCTTTTATATATATATATATATATATATATATACCTGTCATATATCAACTATTTGACCTATAAACTATATTATCTAATAAGGATCCTGGACTGGTAGCCATATATGATAGTGCTGAGTTGGTGTGAACAGACGGTGCTGAGCATCTATCAAGTAGTTAAATTGACCAGGAACATCTATTTGTTCTCTTACCATATTTGTCAAACATCTATTTGATCTATTCAACGAATCAAGACAATTTGTCAAATACTGAGCAACTTTCATAGAACTCATGCTGAACATTAACAGGAAGAAGGGTGTAATTTCACTAATATTTTAGTTATCCTCTAGCATTTAGTTTGTCAGTTATGTTTCTTTTCTAATAATTTGGATGTCCAAACTTAAAGATTAGACACTTTAAGTTTGAGGGGAAGTGTTGAGAGCTATATTAGGATATATACTGGATTTCCTATTGAGTAACTTCCCCCTTCTTTTATGAATCAAGATCTATATATGTGTAGTCCCAATGTTCCTTCTTGACGACTATTTAATAAGATGTAGGCTAAGTTACGTCATATCTGCTCCAACGTTCAACACCAATCTCGGTCTTTTTTGAACAATTGCAGGGAGTTAGACAAGTTTTGGTAAAACTTGGAGAGAAGGGGTCTGCGCTCTTTGTCGAGGGGGAGGAACCACTAAGACAACCTATCATCCCCGCTCCTAACGTTCTGGATACAACTGGTGCTGGCGACACTTACACTGCTGCCTTTGCAGTGGGTCTTGTGGAGGGCAAAACGAAAAACGAATGCTTGAAATTTGCTGGTAATAAAAATATGTTTCTTCGTCTAAACCCCTACAAATTCAGAGATTATGTTTTTGAACCAGATACGAAGAGTTCTTGTTTGCGAATGTTTTGATTTTGCAGCTGCTGCAGCCAGCCTCTGTGTTCAGGTTAAGGGGGCAATACCAAGCATGCCTCATAGAGATCGAGTCATGGAGCTTCTTTATTCTGTTTGCTAGTTTCTTTCCTCGACAAATTATAATAGGCAAAATATCTTTTTTAGCCCCTTAATTTTACAAAAATGTGCCTCTATAACCCTGAACTTTAAATTATCTCGCGATAACCCTGAACTACAAAAAAACGCCCACAATAACCTTGCCGTCAGTTTTTCCGTCCGCCGCAGTTAATTTGCTTACGTGGTAGATTCTAAATTATTTTTTAATCAATTTTTAATTTTTTTAACTTTGTGGATGGACAAATATGTCTTTATATATATTTATTTTTAATTATTTTTCTGGGAACAAACCTCTCTTCTTGCGTTTTGTCCTTTATAAAGTTTTTTTAAAAATAAAATTAATAAAAAATAATTTAAATACTGCCACGTCAGCGAATTAACGGCGGCGGACGGAAAAACTGACGGCAAGATTATTGTGGGCGTTTTTTCGTAGTTCTGGGTTATCGCGAGTACAGTTTAAAATTCAGGGTAGGCACATTTTGTAAAGTTCAGGGGCTAAAAAATATATTTTGCCATTATAATATAACGGTAAATTATCGTCTTCTCTTGAATTGTTATCAATAGTGCCAGTGGTCATCTATTTTCTTTAGTAATCTGAAAACAAGATATTCATCGCACAGGAAGATCGACGCAGACATATCAGGAGATTTGAAATAACCGATGCTGGATGCGTCATAAGTGATCATAAATTCCTATGCCCGAATAAGGAATGGAGTGGAATATTTGTTGCATCTGTACAGACAATCGCCAAAGCGGTTAGTGCATTGCTATTGATAGTTATTCTTCTTGTATTAGCTTTTTCTGCCAAGATCATTATGCTTTAGCTAAAATGTTGGGTTCTTCATGGTGTAAACTGTTAAATTGCTAGAATTCTCGCTGAAATGTTTTGGGTCTGTGTTTGTGGTATATATCCCGATGCACTGTTTATGACTATGATTATATCAAGGCCGTAAGGGTCCTCTGAAAAATGGCTTTGTTGTATTTATTTCATTTATTAGCAATAATTTCTCTAAAATACATCCCATTGAATAATATCAGATTACAAACCAAATTCATGGTAAATCAAGTAATTATATTATCAAATATCATGTGTTGGGTCTGTGTGTGGTATATATTTCAATACACTGTTTATGGCTGTAATTGTATCAGAACCGTAAGGTCATCAGAAGAATGGCTTTACTGTATTTATTTCATTCATTAACAATAATATCTCTAATGTACATCCAAATGAATAAAATATTGCAAATAAATTATCAAATATTGCAAGTATAATTTGTTAAAATATTATAAAAATTCATATTTATCTTGAAAAGATATTTATTGCATAAGTTTGAACCTGCATATCCACGAGTATTATGCTGGTTATTAGTACGCTGAAAGAACTCGGCCGTTTTAGTTATCAAGAGGTTTTTCTGTATTAGCTTCGTACTGCAGTACCCCCGTCATTCTATAAATATATTTGTGAGGTCAATTTTTTTTCTTGGTTTTTGACCACCGAATTTACTTTCTATTCCGCATTTTTCACGCTTGCTGGTATTCGAACATTCTGACCTATCCTTTAGGAGGGCAAACCGTAATTTCTTTTCAGTATTTAGTCCGGCTAATCAATTAGTCCAACGATGACTGGTTCTGAGGTCACCTTTTTAAAGTAATGACGTCTGCTAGAACTCAATTGTTGTGGAAGCTCGTGTACAGCTGGTGAAGACGATATATGCGTTTGGCTATGACTTGAGAGCAGTTTAAACCAAGATTTCAGCACCCGAGCAATCCAAATTTCAGTAAATTTAGCTTCCGACGCCTGCAGACCTTGCCGATATTTATGTACCCTACATTTACTATAATTTTCATATTAAAACCAAAATTTAAGTAAAAAAATCAATATAGAGATTGTGCCAAATGCCATATCGACGGTGTCGATAAAAAATATAGGGTACATAAATATCGGTGTGAAACTAAAACTAAAATGTAAGTAAAAAAAACTATGGTGTGAACGAATATCATCCCGCAATTTTGGCACAACGTCCATGAAGCCTCCAATATAATTGCAGAGAGCCTTTCACCCTACTGGTATTGAGTTGTATAAACAATTTTACATAAGAAGCCTGTAATCAAATAATAATTACATCCAGCATGCCTCTGAACTTCTTTTAACAATTCCTGTGGTCGCTCACTCCTGTCTCTCTCATCCGACCTTTCTTTCAATATTCAAGAATGAATTTAAATACTGATTCATAGCTGACATAGTAATAACTTTATTCTATCCGTTCCAAATTGTACTTCACCATTCCCTCGAGCGAAGATCTGAAATCACTGGGAGGAAGGCATTGAAGATTTTTAATTGCTAAGTTCGCCTTTTCTCTTGCAAGATCCCGCGCCCTCTCAATGCCGCCACATTTGAGAACTAAATCTACCGCGGCGACTAAAGAGCCATCTTCGCTGAACTCGGCATCAATAATTTCTCTGAGTTTCGGCTCCTTCTCCAACGCGTAGATCACAGGAGCCGTTAGATTTCCTTTCGCCAGGTCATTACCGGTTGGTTTGCCAAGCTGTTCGGCCGACTGAGTGAAATCTAAGATATCGTCGACGATCTGGAATGAAAGGCCCAGATTCTTTCCGTATTCATACATCTGTTCGAGTATGCTCCTCCCTACACCGCTAAATATGGCAGCTGATTTGGTGCTTGCGGCGATTAACGATGCGGTCTTGTAGTAACTCTTGAGCAAATACTGATCGAGTGTGACATCGCAATCAAAAAGGCTCGATGCTTGCTGGATTTCGCCGCTGGCAAAATCTTTTATGACCTGTAATATGATTAGTTCAGAAATTACGCCGATACTGCAAGAAATAAAATAGGAAAAGAAAGAGATTATTTGCGGCGAGACCTGGCTGATTAGCTTGATTACTTCAAGATTTTCAAGATTTGCGAGGTACCAAGAAGACTGGGCAAACATGAAATCTCCTGCAAGAACAGCAACTCGAGTTCCGTACAATTGATGAATTGTTTCCTTGCCTGCACGCAAGGAATCAAACTATTGTAAGATGGGAAAACAAGATACAAAGGTCCGTGTAACTTCAAGAAGCAAAACATGTTTTACATTTCATCGCATCTTAACGAGACTCGGAAAAAAAAAAGGACCATAATGTTTTGTATAATTTGCAAGTGGAGCGTCAAACCTAGTATTTGTATCTCATACACCCTGCGCCAGAGTTTTACCTTGTACATAGAGCTGTCATACACGAATGACAACTCGGAATGACACAAAGGCGATCTATTTCAAAGGCAGGAGTATAATACCGCATGTCCAGGTGTATACACGTAAATACACGAGGAGTATGTTAAAGTATGCGACGGCCAAGGTTTTTTGTGCCGAGCCGAGCCAAGTTTCAGTAAACTCAGATCCTAGCACGTGCCGACCGTGCCGATATATATTTATTTGTTATTTTAAAAAAAAAAAAAGTAAAAAATTAATTTAAAAATTCAAATATAAGATTTTTTGACACATGCCGTGCTGGTTCGTACCGTGCCGCCGACAGCCGGAACAAGCACGTGCTGCCCAGCATGGGCTGTGCCGACCGGCACAAAAACCATGGCGACGGCATATGCAGCTCTCTGAACATAATGGGCATGCAATCTTCATATTCTTTTTACTGGAGAACCTAATAACTCACATTCACATATGCAACTGTTATTGTACCAGCTCATCACTTCTTTTATTTCTTTCTTTTAAGGACTTGTTTACATGAGCACACCTTGCATCAGTCCTACAGAGGATACTAATTATTTGCCTTTCCTTCATTTATAGCATACTATTTAACAACAACAGCTCATTACAAACACAGACAAAGTAACCTTAGTGACAAGGTAGGAAACAGCAAACACTAATAGATGAACAATCTCACTAAAGAAAGAGTACTCAACTGAAACTATTTCGCCCTCTCTACCTAACCAATCCTCCACTCCAAGAAATTAGAAACTAACTACCCCTAACATCGAGATAAGTCCTTGTAAGTTGTAACCTTTACAGATCTGAAAGTAGAGGACAATAGAACTACAAGCACATCAAGGGCCAAGAAGGATTATATATATTTTCAATAAATTAAATATTAGCAAGGACTTAAAACCGAATATCTAAGTTCGGTTTTCATTGCAAGAGTCATTTTTACTAGAGCTAAATTTCACAGAATAATGTCACGTTGAATCGTATGAAGGAATACCTCTTCGCATATCGCTGTCATCTAAAACATCGTCATGTATCAAACTTGCAGTATGGATCATTTCAATTATCTCTGCTAAACGTTGATGCCGTGGAGTTAGCTCCCTGGATTTAAATGGTGCACAAATTTGTTTCAAAATGATGTCTATGGCACACAAATTTTGGTGAAGTTGGATTTACTTACTTCAAACCAGCTATCTGACAGGTAGCCCTTGAGACGAGGAACACAAGAGCTGGCCTTAGCCTCTTTCCTCCAGCACCAAATATCTGCTCCGCAGCAGATATTAAAACTGGATTTTCTGCACCAACAATCTGTTCAAGAAGGCCATCAGAAAATATTCCAGGAACTTCCCAGGTCGTTCAACGAATGAATGAAGCCAACAATATAACTTAATACAAGCTTGTTTGGGAGAGCCTATTCGTGTAAAAGGTAATACACTTGATAAAACTGAGAATCTTCATGAAAACAGTTCCTAGGCATTCTGACTTTTGGTTTATATGGCCGGAAATTCAAACCAATTTGTTAAATTAGATTATATTAGCTCATGCAAGTTTTAAAAGATAGCGTTACATAAAACAGAAAACGAGTCAACTAAAAGTGAACTACGTACATGCTTGCTGCATTTACTCTATTGCTTATTTTCCCCCTTCAACTTTCAATATTTTTACTTTCAGACCCTCTACTTTATGAAAACAGTTCCTAGGCATTCTGACTTTTGGTTTATATGACTTGAAATTCAAACCAATTTGTTAAATTAGATTAGATTAGCTCATGCAAGTTTTAAAAGATAGCGTTACATAAAACAGAAAACGAGTCAACTAAAAGTGAACTCCATACATGCTTGCTGCATTTACTCTATTGCTTATGTTCCCCCTCAACTTTCAATATTTTTACTTTCGGACCCTCTACTTTATGACTGAAGAGGACCGAGGTCCCTTTACTCTATTGCTTAGTTCCCCCCTTCAACTTTCAATATTTTTATTTTCAGGCCCTTAACTTCATGACTGTAGAAGACCCAGTACCATTGCTTAGATCAAGCTCAAGGAGCGAGAACAGCTCATTGTATGGGTGAAATCGCATAGCAAGACCGTTTGACACCAATGTTGCTCATTGTTTTATTCGGGAACTCTACGACCTTGATCTTAGATCGCAAATCAACTTCACAGTGAAATTAAGAATGGACTCAAACAGTCAAAACAAGTTTGATCACGTTCCAAAGATTAATTAAAGAGAGCGACTGGTCTGCTCAAAGCCTCAAACGGGTGTCACCCAGGCATGTGACCACTGGCTAGCATCAAAGGTTAATGAATAGACACTATAATTTTAACCAAGTTGCTTGGACGGACCTTTGTCGACAATTCCTTCCACTTCCCCTCTTACACACGAAGCTCGTGCTATATAAAGGAAGCATCATGGCATGGTACTTAAGCAAGGCTGAAATACAACATTCTCTCCCTCTCACAAACTCAACTCTCAAGCATCCAAAGTTGCAATCCCAGATACATTCACCATCCATTGTTAGATTTAAACATCAATTTATAGGGGGGAAATATGTGATTTGTAGAAATTTGAAGAGGAATAAACTAATACATAGAAATTAGGATGGAGAAATGGATAAGATAGTAAAGAACATCTGAAAAATGCCATGAACGGAACTGTAGAAAACAGAATGATGTTTTATGAGATAAAAATGAAGTTGGATGACTTTTCCCAAGTTAGAGGTAGAAGTGATTCCAATTAGCATACCAGCAGTAGATACTTGCTCTCTGGTGGGATGTTAGTGCAGTATAACCTTCAACCTAGAGATAAGGTTAGATATTTGGGTCCTTTGTGGTAATAGATTGAATAAATGAAACACATAAGGTAAGCATTTCCCATCCTAGCATGTCTATACTTTAAAAAGACATAATCCCTTAAACTATGCATCCAATAAAAATCTGATAACTTTTTCTTCGAATCTAAAAATCGGATAACATTACTACAACCAAACCCATCCAAAAACACACACAAAAAAGAAGAAGAAGAATTTATACAAAAGAGAAAGCACTCACCGATTTTAGATTGTTATTCAATAACAGCAAGTCATTAGCAACCACTTCGACCAGGGAAGAAATGGAGGTCGTAGGAGTAGGGATTGTCTTCAGGGCAGACCCATTTACAATAGTCCCCAAACTCTGCAAGCTAACTGCCACAATTATAAAGACACCATCAATCACATAGAAACACTACTACAACAGTAATTCCACAAGAAAATACACAAAACAAATGTGGAGCTGCCGAGGATCAACTGGCAAGAGCTCTCGTGTTTAGGTGAGAGGACCCAATTTTGAACACTAGATTTGGCCCTTCTAGGATGCGCATTGCGGTGGCACCATCTACTGAAAGGCTAAGCTGCCATGCATGACGCTCAGGAGGGTCCAATGATTGGTCATGGTCTATTGCTCTTCCAGATTCGGTAGGTTGGCAGACTCGGGTGAGTCAAGCAGCCGAGTTTTTACAGATTATCCTAAAAACCAAATCACAAAGAAATGAATATAACATAAAATAATAAAAACACATTACCTGGAGGAGTGAGCGCTGATGAAACCCGGCAGCGAGCACCATAAGCGCGTCTACTACTACCACCACCACCACCACCAGCTTTCTTCTCGCAGCTGAAGGAGCAGCCACACCGCAGGAGATCAGCTCGTACAGACCACATCATCGACCGCCGCTGCCGGCGCCGATCGAATTAGGTGTCCAACACAACACAGTCTCTGATTGATATTATAACCCAGCAGCAAATCTCGTCGAACTCGATGTCAGAAACGAATCCACCATCTGATTAAAATCAGACAATGTTTCCGCAGTAGATTTTTGCGGTGAAGAAGAAGGAGCAGAGGAGATCAGGGAGGTTGGAGAAATTTTTATGGAGCGAAAGAGAGAGAGAGGGAGAGGGAGAATTTAAATTGGTGGTGTGGAAGTGAAGAGAGTCTTTGGAGGTGGATTGATTAGGTCCACTGGTGGCTTCTGTGAAGCCCGCCGCCTTATCATTTCTGATGATACATATATTTTATATTTACTGTTTCTAGAAGTATTCTGTATTTTGTAATAAATATATAAATATAAATATAATTAACTTAAGTCAAATATATAAATATATCTTATATTTACTGTTTCTAGAAGTAATCTGATTGATTATGTCCACTTTACATTTCCTCCGTATTATTTTAATATTATTTAAATTATTTAAAAAAAATTATATTTTAGTATTTAACATATTTTACTATATTTATAACATCTTTTAATACATATTTGACACCTCCGACACCTTACACCTTAATACTTTTTAGTAAGTTTATGACATCGCTGTGTTAATTTTTAACACATTAATATTTAAAAGATAATATCTTGATATCCCTCTAATAATTTTTAACATTTTTTTAATAATTTCTGACACCCTCTATAAAAAATTTAATTGTAATTTTTTTTTTAAAAGTAGACAATAGTTCAAGACAAACTGTTGCATTGAACTGCAATGCAACTCTTATTTTTACAAAAATATGTTACTACAATCTTTCTTATCCAAAAAAAAAAAAAAGTTCGAAGTAAGGCCGACGTTGGTGTCAACAAAATATTTTTTTAATTATATAAATATTTATTTTTTAAAAAAATATTATATTATATTTGTTATAAGTTATTAGAGCAGAAAAAAAAATACTATATAGAATATATAAAAGTTATTTGAGAAATAACATAAAATGCTGGTGATATATATGTATATATGTGTGTGCGCGCGTGTGTGTGTATTGAAATTAATATGCATTTCTGATTAAAATTTTATTTTTAATATTAGATATTTTATATTCTTCAATAATATAAATTTTTATCAATTAATAAAAACATGCGTAACAATTTTGGTTATATATATATATATATATATATATAAAAGATATGCTAATCTCCACTCGACAGGAGCACAGTCCGCTCATGTCGACTCCGCAGCCATCGGATCGCGACGATCTGAAGGCTGAGATCACGCGCGTGTTTTGTAAGAGCTCGGATCTGTTTCAGCCGTCGGATCGGCGAGGCGATCCGACAAGTGACATCACACGCGTGTTTTTGAAGAGCTCGGGTCAGATTTCAGCCGTCGGATCGCCGCGATCCAACGGCTACGGACTCGACAAGAGCAGGCCGAGCTTCTGTCGAGTGGAGATTAGTCGATTTTATATATATATATAGTTATTAAAAGAATTAATACTTTTTAAAATCTATACAATCAGTCTCTATATTTTTAACTTTTTATAAAAAATTTTTGACCATAAACATTTAGGTGCCCTAAGCGAGTGACAGAATATTGTCATATTGTTTCACAATATTAAAAATACGGTGTTTCGGACGAACAAAAATAATGTTAGGCGATCAAATAAAAGTATTTGATTAGGTAAATATTATATTTCGGGCTAGCAAATAGTATGTTAGATTAGGCAAATAAAATATTATATTTAAGAAATTGATTTGTTTAAATTTTGTGTAGCTGTTTTTATTTTAAGGCAAAACTCCATAAAATTTCTCATTAATTAAAAAAAAAATCATAACAATTATACAGCAATAAGTTCGTGGCTAGGAAAGGGTAGACGTAGTTAGTAATGGGCCACGTCACATCACGTTCCTTGTTTGTGTATATATATATATATATATATATATGTTTGGTGTTATTATCTAACCATCCGATTGGCCACAAAAGGTAAGCGAAAGAGATTTCTCTTTTATAATGTAGTACACAAATGAAAAAAAAAAAAAGGAATTTTCCCTCTTATTAAAATCTTTTAAAATTTAAAAGCTTTACATTTTAAAATACATTTTTCCCTCTTATTAAATCTTTTTAACTTTTTCTTAATGATAAGATGAAATTTTCGATATTATTCGAGATATCATTTATTAACCATGAGTCATCGGTCTGTATGACGAAAATTACGGTACAAAAATAAATTTTCGATCTAATGTATGCTCCTAGTAAAGTCTGAAGTAGCGTCCTATCCGGTTATTATATTAACAACTCAAGCTAAAAAATTGCTGAAATTATTTTAGAATAATTTTAAGAGGCAGCAGAATTTATTATTGGAAGAAATATAAATTAAAAATCTTATTTTTTTAAGAAAATAAATGAGAATCTTGGTAAATATGTCTAGATACCTCATTAGTTCTTAAATTATTACGAATTTACATCCTGTAGCTTGCAATTATGCATTTGTTATATTTGAACTTTTAAAATGTAAATAAAACACTTTTTCTCATTTAAAAACAGATTCAATACAAATACCGGTCTCAAACAAGGGTAGAAAGGAGTCGAGTTCGAGCCGAGCACCATTAAGTTCAAGCTCAGCTCAATTGGTTCAGCGATGAGCTTCAGATCATGAGTTGGAACTCGCCTTGACTTGTAAAATCTCGAGCTTGAGCTCGACTCGAGTTTGGCTCAATCATATCAATTGAGTCAAGCTCGACTAGAGCTCGAATTGATTATATTAATTAGGTCAAGCTCGAATCGAGATAAATTTCGAACCATTTTAAGTAGTCTTGTTGTAAATTTTTTTTTTGAATAAAATAGAAAATGTTCGAGCTTAAGCACGACTCGTTTAATTACTCGAACTCGAATAAATACTTAAATTTGACTCGAGCTCGGCAAGACTTGAGCTCGAGCCGAACTTAAATAAGTACGAGCTTATAGTTTAATTGGGTATATTCATATATTCATATTAAGCAGCAATGTGCTAAGAAGTTTTTTTTATTCACAATATGAAGTAATTTATAGCTATTTTCATAATTAGTAATTTATTATAAAATCAAATTTTATAAATAATTTTTTTATTTTATCTGTTAATTTTGACACCTTAAAATATTTATTTAGCAGTAATAGGGTGCTAAATGGGTTTTTATTTTCGGCTGTTGGGCCGGGCCTCCACATCTGTTATCGGTTAGCAACGCGCCGACTCCAAATTCGGCAAATTCCATCCTTAAGTGGGCCCCAGTTACGTTCGCGTATCCAGTTCTCCAAATAGCGTTAATGCCAAACTTATCCTGGCACGTGGCGTTTTGTAAATCACTAGCCGTAATGACCAGGCCCACACATCGAATCAGAACTTAACACGTAGCCAATATTTCTGAGACGTTAAACGGTACCGCCATGCATCAGACCGTAAGGCAAAGTGGCACGAGATTGTATTTTTCCGCCGCCCCCGATGGAGCCGAGCTCGTTCATTGCAGATCTTCAAATAACTGAGAATGGTTGAACAACTCCTTCAATCCGAGTCTTAGTCCTCAGTCCACGTCTTCGTCGATCACAACCCCGTCGAATTGCTCGCCGTTGCATGCCAAATCCAGTGAATCAAGCTCATGATGGAGCCGGTGGCGAAGATTGTGGAAGCTGAGTCCGGGTCGCCGTCGATTCAGATCCGTGAGGTTTGGGACGACAACCTCGAATCCGAGTTCGATCTCATTCGCTCCATTGTCGAGGACTATCCCTACGTCGCGATGGACACCGAGTTCCCCGGCATCGTTTGCCGCCCCGTCGGCAACTTCAAGACCAGCTCCGAGTTCAATTACGCGACGCTGAAGCAGAACGTGGACATGCTCAAGCTCATCCAGCTCGGACTCACCTTCTCCGACGAGGCCGGCAAGTTGCCCACCTGCGGAACCGACTCCGGCTGCGTCTGGCAGTTCAACTTTCGCGAGTTCGACCCTGCACGCGACATCTTCGCGCACGACTCGATCGAGCTGCTGCGGCAGTCAGGTATCGACTTCTGCAGGAACATCGAGCGCGGGATCGACTCCCAGCAGTTCAGCGAGCTGCTCATGTCCTCGGGGGTAGTACTCAGCGACTCCGTCCACTGGGTCACCTTCCATTCTGGTTACGACTTTGGGTACCTACTTAAGCTGCTCACCAATAAGAACCTTCCGGATACGCAGGCAGGGTTCTTTGCACTCATCAAGATGTACTTCCCCATGGTCTACGACATCAAGCATCTCATGAAGTTCTGCAACAGTTTGCACGGTGGGCTTAACAAGCTTGCGGAGCTGCTGGATGTGGAGCGTGTTGGAGTCTGCCACCAGGCCGGCTCTGACAGCTTGCTCACCTCGTGCGCCTTCCGCAAGCTGAAGGAGTCCTTCTTCAACGGGTCAACTGAGAAGTATGCCGGCGTCTTGTACGGCCTGGATGTGGAGAATGGTACTCACTGAGGATGTGAAAAAATATCTTCTTTGATTATCATTATGCATATATATTTAATAAAATGAAAAAAAAAAAGCCTTTGTTTGGTGGATGTATGTGTTTCTTGGTCATGCTTGTTCGGTTATTCCTGATCTTCGGTGACGTATTATTTCTTGTGAAAAATAGATCACTAGATTTCTTTTTTGATTGTGCCTTGCTCTCCTCATGCTGGTTTCATTTGTTGAGTGTCTAAACTGAGTCGTTGATTTGCAGCCCATTCTATTGCTCTGCCTTTATCCTGACATTTTTGCTGGTCAATGGTAAATTGGTAATGAAAATTCTAGCACGGAAAGTTTGAGATAATGAGAAAGTGAAGATGTCCATGGTGCTAATCAACGTGAAGTAAGAGCGCAGAGGGGGAGTAGGGATGGGGATTTGAGGCAGTTACACGAGGTATAGCAAACATAGTAAGCAGTGAGGGGCATCGTATCGTAGCAAGAAAGATGATAGAAATGGTTTATTTTTAAAGGGAAAGGGGGGATTCATGGCGTTACAGACGATAAGGAAGGATTGTTTTGGTGTTTGGCGGTGGGGGTGGGTGGGAAGGAGGATGTGTATGAAGCTTTTGGATAAGTAGTTGAGCAAGTACTTACGAGGAGTTTGCCCCCCTTTGAGTACAAAGGGTAGTAGGAGGAGAAGCAATGATAGGAGGTGGATTTTGAAGGAAGTAGGAGATAAAAACTATGAGCACAAAAGGTGATCACATGAACTGGTGAAGATTGATAAAAACTATGGCGTTATAGAACGTTCCAGGTAAATTTTTGAAAAAAAGGATTCGAAGTCGGAAATAAGAAGCAACAATTGTGAGAGCACGGATGCAATGCTGGATGGGATTGGCTGGTAAAGGTTAAAGCAAGAAGAATAGAAGACAAAGGAAGGCCAGTAATGGTGTTTCTGGCGCTAATTAACTCCGAGGATACGAATCATAACTGTCTGCTGCAATAAACCTTGCTTTGCAGAAAGTTTGAAAATAGTTTTCTTTTTCCTCTGGGAATGGAGGTTTTTCGATTCACGAGTTTCCCTGTTGTTTAGAGTTCGGATATATTGGTTATTCAGGTAGTTATTTGAGCCAAACATAATAAGGTTGTTATCTGTTTCCATTTAGATTTCTATCCATATTCTTATTCCATTTTGAATGTCAAATTATTTTATATTTAGGTGAATTGAGAACATACGAACCACAAACAGTAGGTGGCTATTGGTTTAGAATCTTAGTGGGAATCAGAGTAGGAATGAACTCTGGTAACGGAATTGGATTGGAATCGTTGTTGCACATTTCATGTTTGGTTTAACAGTGAATGGAATGTGAATAAATATCCCCACCCTATTCCTTTGACAGACTTTAAGGGTAAGTATTCCATAATTACCTGCCGGATAGAACGCCAATGAACACGTAATTTATTTAACCAAGCAATGGGAAGGGAAGGTTATGGTTCCAATTTCCATGGTAGATTATAGAACAAGCATGCTTTAGTTGTTCAGATTAGTTTCATTTAGCTTTTTTTGAAGGTTCCCTGTTGCTTTCGAGTATTTACACAAGAAAACATGTCCTGTTATTATTATTAGTTTGGTGAGTTGAATCTTTTTTTTTTTCTTGATTGCTACTTGACCATTAAAAAGTGACTTCTGTTATTTATATATATATATCTACATATTTAGACTTTAAATTGTAAAGGTTGGGAAAGAATTGCATGATTGTGAGATTGATTATGAGATTATGACGTTCTTCCATAAACATCAAACTGAAATGCATAGTGAGAGCTCCAGCTTGTTTTGGTGCTTTTAATCAACTATGCATTACTCCTTTTCTTTTTTCTTGCAAGCAGCATCGAAGGAATGCTTTCAGATTGCTGCAATTCGGTTGTTAGTTGCCAAATTTCATTACTATTTTGTTTGATGGTGTTTATCCTATATCCTTTGGCATTCTGAGGTCTTATGCCCCTTGCTCATATAAGATATGTTTTTTTTTTCTTTTTTTTTTTTATTTCCTCCTTTTTTGGCTAAACAAATGGTCTGAGTGCAGAGAATAAATGACAGGGGTGCATATGCCTTTCTGCTTGAGTGCAGCCTGATGCTCTTGCAAAGGAATGCCTCAGTATGACAAAACATGTTCTACAGCTGGAGAACATTTCAATTGTTGAGTGTTAAAATTATTTCAATTCTCTTATTTTTAATGTTGTTGCATAGAATGACAGAACTATGGAGTTTCAGAATATATATATCATCGATATTTTCCATTCTGTACTGATAAATCTATGGAGTGGGCATGACAAGCACATCGAGTTTGAACCTTATGTAGCTTTCGGTTAATGTTTAAGGGCAGTACTAGTCCCTGTGTTGTCTATTTTGGCGAGATCAAATCCCCATTCCTTACGGCAATCTACGCACCTCTTTCGAATGTGTATTTGTTCTTGGTAAGTGATGATGGTGATGTGTCGATATATATTTATTTGTTATTGTTTAAAGTAAAAAATAACTTACTAATATATATATATATATATATATATATATATGTGTGTGTGTGTGTGTGAGAGAGAGAGGCTAATTTCCACTCAATATGAGCATAGCCACGTTCAGATCAGGTTTCAGCCATCGGAAGCAATTTTTAGAAACGCCAGCGATTTTCTATTTTCTAAACACGCGCGCGATCACGACCGTCCGATCACGGTGATCCAACGGTAGAAATATAATCTGAGTGCTTTTTAAATTTATTCGAGCCCACAGTAAGCACTTATTGAAAGAAAAAGTTTATCGAAATTGTTCCATCTCTGAACAAAATTAGTCTCATCTACTGTGGAGATGGAGATATTTTTGGAAAAACCAAAAAAGAAAGAAAGAATGCTAACTACATAAATGCTTATTTTTTTCGCTTTAAGATCTATCATGTGTAACACATACGCCAACATCTTTTGTTATATAGATTATCCTGAAAAACTCTGCGATAGCCGGTCAACTTTTATTATATAGATTATTATGGGAAAACACTGGTCACAGATAGCTTTATGGGTGGCATTAATGTATATTCTACGGAGTAATTTCAATTCGGTCCATATACGTCCGACACATCCGGTGAGCCACATTATTCGTACACCGAATGTACCTGCAAGTTTTATTTTGAAAATTTTTTAAAATAAAAATAATAGATATTAATGGGATATACAACTTTCATGTAAATTTTTTTTTTTTCAAAAAATATTTCTAATAGATGGTTTGGGCTAAATAATCTTAACGTTAAAAAAATATTTTTAAATTTATGAGAATTTTGCAGTCTAAAAATACCTATTTAGAAGTATTTTCTGAAAAAAAAATTTACATGGAAATTGTATATCTAATCAATGTCTACAACTTTTATATTAAAAATATTTTCAAAAATTACTTGTAGATGTATGCATGGTACGTGATGATGCGGTAAAGGTGGTACGTGCAATAATTTCTCCTGTTTTAGACTCCTTTCATTGTCACTTATGTTCTTCTTGCACATGACAATTTGCATTTCACTGTCCTGGATGGACTACTATGATTCGGAGTCGACAGTGGGTGTTGGAGATTCTAAGACGACTGGACAGTGCGCTTCCAAATTGCATCACGACGATCTGGTGATTTGGAGGGCGGAACGGTGCCTTAGGAAGCATCGCATCACGAGTTTGCTGCCCTGATCTGTTTAACAAGTTAGTTCTATCAATCAACAAAACTCGAGTTTCTTGCTTTTCCCTGCAGAATTCTAAACTAGGCAGCTGATTGATTACAAAGATTATGATTTGTTTTTTGTAAGATCAGCGATTCATTTATGAGAAAGAATGTGCTAATAGAGATCCTCATCAACTGTATTACTTCAGCTCACCATCAAGTGAAGTGGTTACGATTGATGCTCATCTATGAGATGGTTATTATTGTCGCGTCTTTTATCGTTTCATTAAATTGCGGTATATTTCGCTACAATATATTGCTGGAAAATTTACCCAAAGGCTAAGAAAAACCTGGACAATCAAGATTTTGATGGAAGATAGAGCATGTCAAGTTGATCCATATTCGGGGACTTTGTATATGACTTTGGTTGGAGCTAGGATGCAAATGCGGATTGATACAGCACGCCATCAATCTGCCATGTGATAGGAGAAGAGACGCTGATCAGTTTAAGAGTTGGACCGAGGTCAATCGATTAAGGACCTTTTGCCTAGTCCAAGGTTGTCGCCAAGAGTTAAGACCTTGGTTGCGAAATGGTCAATTGATCACAAGCAAGAATCGGTCAATATTTGTTGCAAGACAACGCGTGGCAAGCTGTGACTGTGCTGATTGGTTAATCTGAAATCTCTAATTAGATCCGATTTTCTCAAGCTGTCCATACGGGCCTCAGACTTACCTAACAGGTATGAGTGTTGCCTTTAAATATCGTATACAGCCGCTGTCTATGTGAGGGACAAACTTTTACTGCTTAAAAGAGAACATAAGAGAATTAGTTCGAGGTTCCATACGTGCTCCGACTTTAGACTCTGAGAGATCGTGAGGGAGCATTGTACTTCGGTCCGTTTTACTCTTAGTAAAATTTTCATCGCTGGTGATTGGTCGCGTACAACCTTTGATTTTACCTCAACCCAAACTGAGAAATTTTACGTAAAAACTTGTATTTTCTGTGTGATTGCTTGCATTTACTTCTTAGCTATCTCAGGTTTTGAACTATGATAACATTGGTCAAGTACGAGCTCGATGAAAGATAATGAACAAGTAGTAGTTGTCTTATGTGACTATAAAAGCAGTATTGCAAAGAGCAGAAGTTGGTCTTGAGAAGCATAAACCAAAGTTACGTCTTGCACATACAACATTAACAACAATGTCCAGTAATAAATCCAGCTCGAGCAGGGGCTGACGAGAATAAGTTGTACGCAGTTATATTCCAGAGAAGGCTGTTACTGTATAACAAACTTATGCTCAAACTAAAAGTAAGTTGCAATCTTAATCCTTAATGTATCTTGAACCAAAACAAACTCAGTATGTAGTATCATGAATCCACTTTCAAAATGTTGCGGACATAATTTGAATAATTACGCGAGGTGATAATATACATGTTATTTGAGAAAATGATGCACCGATACTGACATTTCTTAATTAGTACGTCGATCAATATGATCAGGTTGAACAAACTCACGAATCTCTGATTATTTCCACACTTTTATGACCCTATGAATCAAAATGGGGCATAAACCAAGAATCTTTGATTTTTCCCGCTTTGTTGTCCTCCATTTGTAGCAGGAATTTAAGTTGCACAGGAGATGAACAAGGTAGGGTATATGAATGCGTAACATCTTTACCAGTAATCTTTGCAGGAACAAACTCCGTCTTTAAAGCGGTGAAACCTGATTCTGTCCCGAACTACAATCTCTCGATCATATACTTTGGAGATGAACTTCGTCGCATGGTGGCAGTCACCACAAACCCGTAAGTTCTTCACAATACGGATCGGCGTTCCGGGTGGAGTGCTGATCAAGCCGAAAGCGATTGCCAGCTTTTCACTGTGCCTGGATAACGCGGTCTCTCTATCTTCTCCATCTATATCTAACAAAACCTCTCTAACTTCGGGAACAAAGCCCGCGGTTTTCAGCTTATCGGACATCTCGTCCAAGAAATCATAGATCCGCTTTACCTCCGGGTGTGATTTGTCCCCCACGAAGAACTCGTGGAACGTTCCGTTCAGTTCAATGGAACTGCAGCCCGGAGTTTTCGACCTCCTGCCTTCTTCTTCAATGTTATTTCTCACTTCTTTCGCATCAGTCCACCTTCTCGACCGAGAATAAATGTTCGCTAGTAATATATTGCAACCAACATGTCTAGGCTCTAATTCATTGATTACTTTTCCAATTTTCTCTGCTCTCTCTGTGTCCCCATGTATTTGGCAAGCACTTAGCAACGAACCCCAAATGGCGATATCTGGTGCAATTGGCATAGAAGATATGAGCTCTTCGGTATCATTCAAGAGCCCGGCCCGGCCGAGAAGGTCAACCATGCATCCATAATGCTCAATTTCTGGTTCTATTCCATAAACAGTCTTCATCGAATAAAAAAATACTCTTCCTTTTTCAACAAGCTTTCCATAACTGCAAGCATTGAGCAAAGAGACAAATGTCACCACGTCAGGAAGTATTCCGGCTGCCTTCATTCTCTCAAAGAGTACGACGGCTTCATCTGAAAGGCCATGGATAGCAAATCCACCAAGCAGTGCGTTCCATGGTCGGATCGTATGCTTTGGGCTATCTTTACAATTGAATATGTCTGCTGCTGAGCGTATCTCTCCGCACTTAGAATACATGTCGATGAGCCCAGCAAGGAGCCGATCGTTTATTCTGATATTAGCCTTTCTTATGTAAACATGAACCCATCTTCCTTGGTCCAAAGCTACTAAGTTTGCACAGGCAGCAAGAACAGCAGTTAACGTGAACTGATTCGGACTGGCACCGGAAATCTGCATTTCCCGAAATAGCTCCAGTGCTTCGACAAAGCGTCCAACCTAACAATAACTAGTGACATGTAAATAAAGTCAACTTTGCCAGCAACTTTGAAGTTATATCTTAAAAGCATCTGAAAATAAAGAAATGCCTCACAAATAGCATAAAAGGAATATCAAAGAAGATTTCTTACCTGTACATATCCGGCGATAATTGTACTCCATGACACAACATCCCTCTTTGACATTTCATCAAACACCTTCCTAGCACTCTCCACATCCCGGGATGCAATGTACCCACCAACCATAGAATTCCAAGAGAACACATCTTTAAACTGACAATCATCAAACACTTTCCTAGCATCTCCGTTCAATCCCCAGCTCGAGTACATCTTGATCAAAACATTCGGCACGTAAACGTTGCTCGCCTCGAACCCGCGCTTGATGGCTTGAACCCTTGCCTGCTCTCCTTCGCGAAGACTAATTCCTGTGTCTTCGGGGCGGCAAGCGGAAAGCAAGAAAGCGAAGGTGTACTGGTTAGGGCTGACATGGCAGCGGGGTAGGAGGGATTTGAGGACGGCGAGAGCGGCCGCGGGGTGGGATTTGATGAGGGTGTTGTAAGAGAAGATGGGTGGTGCCGGGGAGTGCGAGAGCAGGAGATGAGCATAGGAGATGATGAGTGTAGGTGTGAGAGGGAGAAGAGAGAGAAGCTTGTGGAGGAGCTTGCTGGGAGGGAACGGGTGGAGGGCGAGGGCGGAGGTGATGAGCTGAGCGTGGGATTGCCGGAGGTGGTTCAGTGTAATGCCCGAGTCTAGAATGGTGAGTAGCGGGTTGGCGGCATCGATGCGCACCGGCGGCGGCGACGGCGACGGCGGAGACGCCGGCATGGCGCTTCCAAAGAAGAGTTTGCTGATTTGCTCCTATCACCGGGATTTATTTTGAAGATTTACATATCAGAGTACAAATAATACCTATTAAAAATAAAATATTTTAAAAATAAAAATTATAAAATATATTTTAATTTATTTAATTTTTTAATTTTTAATTAAGTATTTTGAGTTTTGATATATAATTCTCCCAAATTTTTTTGCGGCAATAATAAGGGACAAGCCACGTAATTAATAGGTGAAGTTGTGCTGTGGGTGGTGCACTGCACCACCAAACATGTTGGAGGGCTCAAATTCATAACAAATAAAAAAAATTCTATAATAAACGTTTATGCTATATTGGTATATATTTTTTTGGTGTTTAAATCAAAAAAATTTTTACGATCGTTTCGTAAAAAAATTGTCTAGATAAAATTTATAGATTTTATGAGATCTATAATTTAATATTCAAAATTTTTACAAAAAAAAAGATATTTTTTTACTCTAAATTTTAACCGATTAAATCAATTTTAAAATAATTTTTAAATTCGCTTCAAATATGTTAAATTTTAGAATTCTAAAATATATTTTTAGAAAAATTTAAAAATAAAAATTATAGAATTTGTCAAAATTTATACATTTAATTTTAATTTTTTAAAAAAAATATTCTAAATAAATACTTTTTTAGAACGTTTATAAAATCATGTGGTATAACTTACATCAAAAAATCTTTTACAAATAAAAAAGGTTCTAACGGTTTGAACCCTGTCTCCACTCCACACTTTCTCTCTCCGGCGATCGCGCCCCCCGCCACCGGCTGGCTGAGCTTTCTTCATCTCCGATCGACGGCGAGCTCCACCCTCCGCTGTGGCTGCTACTTCAGGCTAGGGTACGACATAGTTGATCGAGTGATCGGTGAGTCCAGTCACTGCTTCTATCCTTCTTCAATTTTAGTCCCTGCCCCCTTCTACCCGATGATTGTTTGGGCGTTGTACTCGTTTGTTAGATTGCAGATTGTTGACTTGTGTTCGCCAATGTCCGATTTCCGATTGGTTAGCTTATGTAAATTGAATTTGTAATGATAAGCCTGTGACTAATGCTTCTCAATTTCCTAATTATATCTTCATGTTGTTACCGTACTTGTTATGCCACATTCTTTAGTACCTAGGGAGGGTTTCATCAAAAAAAAAAAAAAAAAAGATGAGTGTTAGGGAGGTTCTTTTACGGAGAGAATGTAATGGTGCTAAGTGTGATAGTAGCATAAGTCTTGGTGGGACAAGCAGCGACGGATTTAGAAATATTATCTAGTTGGATTAATAAATTTTTTTTAAAAAAAATCTGATATTAAATTAAATTTAGTAGACTCGTATATTCACAAATATCTATTTATTATTAATTATTATTTATTATGTAAGTTATATTTCTTAATAATCTTTATAGTTTGTATTTTAATTTTATATATTTTAAAAAATATCAATATGATTTTTTAAGCTAATATTGTACTACACATATATATTTATTTACATAACATATCAAATAATTAATTATATATTAATGCATTAGTAGTATAATTTATATTTATATTAGTAAAACTTAAGCAATGAATTTTTTTTTTAATAATTATACATTGTATTTAACCAATATAGTTATGATTAATTAAACATTATATTATATTATTTTTATTCTTTTAGCTACTTATTGTAGTTATGCATGTAAGAAAATACAATAATATGAATAATTATTTCTGAATAATACATTATATAAATATTTTGAACAAATAAAAATAATTTGATGTAATATTGATGAACTATCTATTTATATAAATATTAAAGTAGAGAAAATTACAACTCAAATATATCTATATCTATATAAATTTAAAATAATTGACTTAACTAGTAGTAAAAATTGAATTACAACTATAGTTATAATTACCGTCAAAACTAAAAATTGGCCTAATAATAAATATTTTAAGTGAGATTTAAAATACAAACATTATATATATATAACATATTAAAATATCTATTTGTACATTACGATTATTGTTCAGCTAAATTAATTTTATTTATAAATAATATATATAAACTTGAACGATTTATTTTGTAAAATTTTACATAAAAAAAAATAAATTAATTTTATTGTCCTATAAAGTTTTATATAACTACTAAAAATTTATTATATTAAAATATATGGTCCACATCATATAAACATTAACGTGTTATTTTTTATCAATTAAGTTTAGATATAGAGAATATACCATGAAATTTTTCTTCAAATAACGTTTAATATTTAATAACAGTTTTACGATTCGCACAATAATATATAGTAGAAATCCAAATCCAATGGACCTAAAATAAACACACAGTAATTAAGGGTTGCAATTAAATCTAGTGGGCCTAAAACAAGCACCGGAGCCCAATTATCATTGAAGCTGCAATCCTCTATCTAAATCAATCTCCTCGCCTGTCTCGGCGACCTTCTCTCCCGTCTCCAGACCATTTTTTGCGGCCTAAATCTCCTCCTCCCACGATTGCTCTGCCACCGGCCTCCGATCCCGCCGCGGAGCGAGGTTTGTATGACCGCCTTTGGCGCCTTTGTTTCACAGCATTTGAGTGGGGGCAATTGACCCCACTGGCTACATAGTGGATCCGCCCATGGGGACAAGAGACGTGCCTGTTGAGGAATTTCATGTTCTTTGGTAAGCTAGTCTGAAAGAGACATGTTTAATGATGGTGAAGTTCTCACTAAGGAACCTCATGCATGAAAATAAGCAGTAGAAGAGTTTGCAGAAGATTCATACTCAGTGGCAATTATTTCAGGGTAGGATTCAGCGTGGTCTACGCATGTGGTCACTCACAAGGCGTCACTCGCTTGCCATTGTTTTCTAAAGAATGTCTTGTTTATGACCAAAATTTAGTAAATGTCTTTCTACTATGTATTTTTTGGGCATTCATGTCTCTATACTTATTTTCGTGACTTTTATATCCCTTTACTATTAATTTGGGAATGCGATACCTTTAATGACGATTTACGAATTAAAGGATGATGTGGCACTAATTAAACTTTTTAAAATATTTTTTTAACATTTTTAAAATATCCATATTTATATTAAAAAATAATTAAATAATACTTAATTGGTGCCACATCAGCGTAATTAACACCTAAATCAGGGGTATCGCGTTTCCAAATTAATAGTAAAGAGGCATGAAATTCACGAAAATAAGTATAGAGATATGAGTGTCTAAAAATGCATAGTAGAGGAGCACTTACTAAATTTTAGCTCTTGTTTATTAACTTTGTCTTTTGTAGGAATTGTTGCTTGCTGGTTTGCTGTTTCTCCTTGCATTTATATGCAGACGTACATCAACCTCAGCGGTAAATTGGGAACGAAACACAATTTTTTGCTACTGAAAATTTTTGGTAAGGTATTGCTATGTAATTTTAAGCGGTAATGAAATTATTAGTGTTAGATCTTTTTTGTTGAATAAGGTGGGAATCATTGGATAAAAAACGGAAATTTTAATGAATCTCCTTATTATATCGACAAGTTTGCTGAGCATGCTCAAACAGATATTTCTAGAACACACAATACATAAAACTTCATACCTTCATCCTGCCTTTATGTCAATTGAATTCTCTAATATTGCTTGATTATTAATTTATTATTTGTAATGGCATTTTTAAAATTGGTTTTGTTTTCTTCTTGCCTTTCTTGTTTTACTTTTTTATGTATTTTTATCTTCTTGGTTAGTTGTCCAGTAACTAACACAATCAGCTTAAAAAATATCTTAAAGTTAACTAGTTTTGTTAATGATGTAAAGATTAGGACAAGCAAATAATTACGACCAGAAACTGGTTGGTATAACCTACCAATCCTCACTGGTATTCAGTCGACCTACTAATTATAATCATGATCCAAACTCCTTTTAAGGGAATTACTGAGTCCCAACTAACCCTTTCCAATTTTGAATTTCTGAACAGAGATGGCAATCCGCTTAGCTATGGAAATCCTTCCCTACCGCAACTTAGCCACCGCAGCCTACTCCTCCACCAGTGTTCCCTGGCTGTTCATCGGCCTCGGCAACCCTGGTGAGAAGTACCACTCCACCCGCCACAACGTATCTAGTCTCTCTTGTGCATGAATTCATCTGTAGAAGAATTTTGCAGAATACATAAACTCAGTGGCAATCATTTCAGGTAGGGTTCGACATGATCGACGTGTTTGCTCTCTCACAAGGCATTCCTATCAATAAAGTTCATTGCAAATCCCTCGTTGGCGAAGGTGTGCTGTTTTCTCATTCACACATCATTGTTCTCCAAAGAATGTCTCGTTTACTATCTTTATCGTCTGCGTAGGTATTGTTGCTGGTACGCCGGTTCTCCTTGCCAAGCCGCAGACGTACATGAACCTCAGTGGTGAATCCGTGAGTGAAACACTTTTTGTCTACCGAAGAAGTAGATACAGTATTCTGCTGTACAAGTTAAACAGTAATAAAATTATCAGTTGTTGGTTCCTGTTGTCGCTAAACAGTGGATAAAATGGAAAATCATAACAAACCTCATTTTAAATCACAAATATGGTAAGTATGCTCAAACAAACATTTTGTAGAACGCACTGTACACAAGGCTTCATAATTCGAGCATGCTTATCTGCATTTTCTGATGTCACTACATTGTCAGTCTATTACTTATAGTGGTGTTGTTCAAATCGGTATTCTTTTCCTTTTATTTTTTAATTAAATACTTGTCTTCTTTCATTTTCCTAGTTGTCAGTCAATGACACCATCTGCATAAAACTTCCTAACACTAACTACAATTTGTTTTATTAAGATTCCTTGTGTTGTCCTGCCGTATAAAAGTATGTGATTGTGGATGTTGCTTTTAACTTCTCTTTCCTGCTCCTCTTGCTTGTCTCTTTAGTGCGCTTCTTATTTTTCTTTTAAATGTTTGTCTTTTCACATTTGAATATTGGGATCTGATTTTTCCTTTTTGTTCCTCCCTCTACTCCTTTAGTAACTTTAAATGCATTGGATGTTTGTGTATCAAGTGATGGATAAATTGGTCTTTTAGAAGGTTTGACTAAGATCAATACATTAAATGGACACTATTCTGAAGAAAAGAAATTAATCGTTGAGTGTAAAGAGACAATTTTGAGAATTATGTGAATAACGAATTTAGAAGGTTTGACAAAGATCAGTACATTAAATGGACACTAAAGTGAAGAAAAGAAACTAGTCATCGAGTATAAGAAAAACAATTTGGAGAATTACATGAATAACGAATTTCTGGCAATAGGCTTTGTTTTTGCTACAAGTCCAGTTTGTCCATTTCTAAAATGAATTCTGGACCTATCTTCACTAGTAAGCTATTTTCCGAAAAAGCCTAGGCTTTATGCTTAGTAAAAACCACACTTCATGATGCGGTTAAAAAGGAAAGCACATATCTAGTGCTGTTGAAAACATCTGGTAGATTGCGTTTTGTTCTTGTAAAACAATTTTTTTCCTAGAAGACTGTTGTTTGAGATGGTGTAATTGGGCAATGTTTCTTGTTCCTATGCAATTACATACTTTATTCTTCGAATATGGATGTTTAAAGAACCTTTATGTTTTGTGGGTAAAACAAGCATATGTCAAGAAATTTTTGTTCGACACTTCTTCTGAAATTTACTTTAAGGACACCCAGTTGGATTTCAGTCCTTTTGCTTTCTGGCTATTGTTTACTTTTGCATTATCAATGGCATGAAAGTTTTCTGAGCAGAAGTTGCTTACTGTTATCACTTTGTAGCTTTTCCATCTGTTATTGGCTGCATGCATTTATATCTTCCCAGAACTCAAAGATCCACATGTTTATGTAGAATTTTTTCTATTGGTTTGTTGGAGTTGCTACATATGTCTGAAGATCCAAGTTGATTTTGCCTTTTGGTGCACAAGATTTGCATGATTGGTTGCGTACTTAAAAGCAATGAAGTTAAAAGATTGACTTACTATTAGTTATTTATATGTCAGAAATATTAAAATGACGATATATATCGATGTATTAATTTGCAGACTGGACCCCTTGCAGCTTATTACAAGCTTCCCCTAAATCGGATTCTTGTGGTAATACTAATAGTTTTATATTAGTAGCTGTCTGTACAAGGTTCCTTAAATCTTCATATATTTTCCTCCTAGATGTTTGATGACATGGAATTGCCTTGTGGTGTCCTTCGTGTACAGTCCAAAGGAGGACATGGGAGGCACAAGGGGTATGACGCATGCCGTTTCAAGTTACTGTATTCATCTTAGCGTTTCTCAAAAATTTTAAATGGAACATAATATGCTAAATTGAATCTCTTATGTAGGTATTGCTTCATTTGTTTTCTTATTCGACAATATGCAGATGCAATGTACTTCTGTATGTTTTGGTTTATGGTTTTCTTCTTCTCTATTTAAATGCTTGATTAATTTGACCACTGAGTGACTGATTTTATTAGCGAAATGGTCAGGAAGTGCTTCATTGCTTGTTAAGGTTTAATCCTGTAACTATTACTCATTAGTCATAACCGCTAGATTTTGGTCCTGGAAAATTGCATGATAAGATATGCATTCTTTAGGGGTATTAAATCCATTACAGACTATTAAATTTGGCCTTTCTAATAAGCACATCCTTAGGTTTTCGATCTGATCAGACATAAACTGTTATTGTTTGATTATGTTATCCTATAATAAATATTGATGCGATTCGGGGCTCCTCGAATTCGAACTCGACTTGCTCCGATTCAGTTGTTGCTCCAATCCTTCGATTTGATTGTCGAAGGTTCCCAAGACTTCTAGAATCAGGCTGAACTCCTACTTTGACTTATCAACTCTATAGATAACTCCCGTGGGATGGCTCCTCGACCCTTGCCTATAAGGAGACAAGAACCTTCGGAATACGCCGGCACCTAGACCCGTTGCCTATAGGAGAGGCAAGAACGTCGCGTTATATGCCTTGGACGCCACAATCGACTACGGGGAAGTTCGATGATAAGTCCGGTGGTGGGACGCCACGAATCTCTCCGATTAAGTCTAGATTCTAAAAAGACCAAAAAGATTTCTTTAAAATCTCACAACAATGAACACACAAGTTCTTCATTGATGCCCTCAAAGGGGTATTTATAGGTTAAAACTAACCTAAATCCTAGAGAATAAAAATAAAATCTAAATCTTCCTAAAGTCTAGGAAATAAAATCTACCTAAATCTCCTAAAAATCTTAAGAGATTTTGCTAGGGTGGCCAACAACTCCTAGGTGGGCCGAAATTTCATGAGAGTCAAAACAAGGAGTTGCAAATTTTAAGCTTAAACCAAACCCTAACAAACCTTAAAGAGGCCAGCCCAAACTAAAACTAACCAATTAAAAACCAAAAATTTTCAAACTTTGGTTGCCTTTTAATGCGTAATGTGTTGTCAAGGTCTTTCAATTTATCTTCAAGATGTTCAGTCTCTTCAGGATCTTTAAATATCTCCAATATTTTGAGATCTTGGAAATTCTTGAAATATTCTTCAGATCTTGGGAATATCTTCAATATATTAGTGATTTGGAAAATCTTGAATATTCTTACAAATCTTGGAAAAATCTCCCAAATCTTGAGATCTTCGAATATCTTGCAAATCTTGAAATATCTTGATATCTTGAACATATGGCCGAATACTTGTGTTGAGAACACTTCGAAATATCTCACGTACCCTTGGGTTGGCCCAAGTACTCCGATTTATCCCATTAAATATCTTCATCAACTTTCTAGCTCGATCCCATATACGTGAACCAACTGAGTCTCGAACATCCTCCTCTATTACTTTGGTCATGCTGATCATGATCGCATCAAATATGATTGGAGTTTGAACGTAGGAGTAGCATGGAGAAATGTAATTTATTTTTCTTTTTTTTTTGAGAGAATGAAGAAATGTAAATGATTACATTCGTATGCTTTATCACTTTTTAATTTGAATGAAGCTTCAAAGTGAGACGATAGACATTAATCCGTATTTTTCTATTGATATTAGGTAATCTTAAACACCTTGAAAGATGAAAACTTTTGGTTTTGCTGTTTGAACATGCACTCTTTTGGTCCCTTAAAATCGAATAAATTTCAGTATATGATGTAGTTGCTACTTGGCCATTCAGAAACTGAATTAGCCAATTCATAAGTTCTCAAGAGTAACTTTTTCCATCTTGTAGGAAGTACAACTTTGAGCTAATGAAATGTTGTAGTAGTCCGATCAGCTCATAAATTAGTAAAATCATCTTCTAAGTGACCGAAATGACAACTATAATGGCAAATGAGAACAAATAAGTTTTAGGACTAAACGAACTTTTCGAAGTTGGAGTAAAAATCAACTTCTGAAAGCTTAGGGAAAAAATTAGAGACTTGATTGTATTTTGCCTAGTTTGTGAAGATGTTAAAGCCATAGACTCGATGTACCGTGTCAAATTAGCTTTGTGTGAGTCAGAGAAAACTAGCTCATAGCTTTCTTTCTTAATTTGTTTGTAAGTCATATGCACTTTATCTTATGTTTTCCCAGGTTGGGGAGTGTAATTCATCATTTCAGGGGTAACAAAGAGTTTGGACGATTGAGGATAGGTAAGTCTCAGCTGCTCTTGAGGAATTGAGCTTATGTTTGCAAAGTCGTATCACATAAGGAAATAATTTTTGATATTCCACCTGAAGGAATTGGGAGACCACCCGGACAAATGGACCCAAAAGCCTTTCTGCTGCAGAAATTTAATGCAAGTGCTCGTGAAAGGGTAAGTGAATGTTCAGTCTTTGTTTTAAGTAATTTGACTTATTATTTATTTATTTGGGAAGTTATAGTAAATGAAGATTATTTAACTTGCCCTGTTGCTCTTTTTGTATGTTTCACCTTGCTTTTATCCTGTCATAATCATCTATGGAATCAACAAAACTTGGAACAAATACCATTCTATTTCATGGTGTAGCCCCTGTACTCTCTAAATGTTTGAGTTGATCATAAATTCCTAGGAATACCCCCATTTCCTCTTCTGTGGTAGTCATTTTCCATCACAACATGTGTTAAGACGTCCTATATCGGCACACAAATATTTGAGGTACATTCTTTAACCAGAAAAGCTTTACAGACTCATCTACGGTCTTGCCATAGTAGCATAATCGGCCACGTCTATACAACATTGAAGTTGAACTCGCTCTACTATTGGGCAACGTCAGTGAACAGTGTTTGAGGAGTAAAATGAATGTTTTGCAAGTACAATAGTAAAAAATACAACATATTCGGAAGTAAGAACAGTTAGATTTTTCACCTCCACTATTGCATTTCAAAGTGGTAGTAGCTGTGCGCTGGAGTGTTTACTAATTTAGGAACTCTGTGGAATGTGTAACTTCCATTGATTATGTTCTGGTTTTGTTTAGCTATGCAAGAGTTTTGTGTGGCATCTACAGGTCATACTGGCGAGTTAGGTTTGCTGCGGATTTGGAATTTGAGATTCTTCATTGCTATCACATCGAGCGTCATTTAGTGCGCAGCTTTATTGCATGTTTGGTTGCCTTTAACTAATCAAAATTACTTGAACTGAAGACAAATTCTGTTTAATTTAATTAACCAAGGAAGAAACATGAATGGATTTAAGGTTATGGTGATGAGTAAATGCAACAAAGATTCACTGCCAGAATCCAACTTTTTAAAAATTTCACCATAATCTTCCAATATGAACTCAAAGAAATGGGCATCCTTTCTAGAAGAAGATGAAATTCTTTTTTTTTTTTTTTTTTTGAGATAACGAGGCGAAACCCCTCCCTGGATCTCCGCTAATTCGCGGACCACAGTTTTCTACGCACACCTATAGGGACCATTTTGGATCCAGATGCGCGCAGGAGAGTAAAACCCCGGCCTGACGTCCGTCTCCGGACCAGACATGGAGTTACCTAGCCACCAGCTTCCCCGTAACCGCTGTAAACTCGCGGCCACGGGCACATCCGCGTTTCAGCCACCCCGTGGGATCGAATCGGGGCGCTCGCTTCCTAAGGCGAGCACCCGGCCGATCTGCCCAAGGGCGGGGGACAAGAAGAAGATGAAATTCACTTTGAATACTTGGCCACTTATCACCAGCCTCCCACATGGTGGTTTTTTATATTAATAATACTGACATGATTAACTCATTGCGGATCTTTCACATTGTATATATAGATAGTTCACTGTTGTTCTTATCAGGTCTATCCTTCAGTATCCAAACCGATCTGTCCTTAAATCACTTTGGCATTATGTGAAGTCTATATAGTTGATGTATATCTCACCACGATCATCCAATATTTATATTGCACGAGTTTTAAGTACTATCGCTGTGATATTGCAACTGAAATTCTATGGATAATATGTGTATGCTTTCTATCTATAAGAGTTCTGGCTTAAAGTTTGTATCTACATCTCGTTTGTTTAGTCATATTTCTCAAAATTTCAATTACGGCTAATTGTACGGTTTTTTTTCTTTTATTTTTATTTTATTTATTGGGGATCAGGTTGATATAGCCTTGCAAGAAGGTGTAGATATTCTGAAGGATCTTTTAGCGAAAGGTTTGACTGAATGTTCGAGATCTGCTAACACGGATCAGAAGTATAAGCATCTGAGAGTTCAAAATTTGCCATCGTGAATGGATAGTTGTAATTTATTAGGGCCGAACGCATTTTTCAGCGTTACTGAGATGTGTAATTGTTTCCATGCTTCGTTAGAGCCTGATGGATTATTTTTAACTTTAGTTGCATATATAGTAGAATATCATACCATTATTCTAGGTAGGGCTGAGCATTACCCAAACCTATCCAAAAAACCGAACTGAAACGACCCGAACAAAGCCAAAATTTCGGGTTTGGGTCGGGTGCGGTTTGGGTTTGCATTTTAATAGTTCGGATCTATATAATTCGGTTCGAGTTCGGTGGTCGAATTTCGGGTCGGTTTGGGTTGGACTTGAATTATCCTCACGAGTTAAATTTTAATTAGTATTTGTTGATTTTTATGTGCTAATTCTTTGTTTTTAAACAATATATTTTTATTACAACTATTCGGGTCGACCCGAATTCGAATTGGTGTTGAATAAAAATAATTTGTGCTGTTATTCGGGTCGATCCGAACCAATCCGAACTGATCCGAATTTTAGTCGGTTTGGGTCGGTTCGGGTTGGAATGAAATTCGGGTCGGTTCGGATCTGAAGGTATTCGGTTTGGAACGCCTTAAAAATTTCGGACCGGTTCGGTTCGGGTTGATCCGAATGCTCAGCCCCAATTCTAGGTAAGAGTACTAGATTTGCTTTATCTTGAAATATGCTTCTGGTACAAGTATAGACTTCTCAGGATCGGCGTTTGAACGATAGCGCCCACTCCGGGGTGCATACTATTTTGTGTTGCCTTCGAAAGGTTCTGTGCTGCCACGCATACTGTTGATTAGCGGATGAGTCGATAGGTGGGTGTGATAAGAGTCGCAGGATTTGTTTGTTGTAATACACTGAAATCATAAGTCTTGCATACAATTTTTTGAGCATTAATCCATGGTGGAGAAAGGTGGTGGTGCACTCTATAGGCCTTACTGAGTTTTCCTGGAAAAATGAAAAAATTTTGAGCATTAATTTCCATCTTTACAAAGATTTTTTTTTTTTTTTTTTGGAAAAGTGATAAAAAATTTCTACTTTGGATGAGCTCAAAACTTGTATAACTCAACCAACTGCCAAAAATATTGCATTTAAAAATCATATATGCAATATGAATGCGAAAATAACTTCTCTCTCTTCTCTATGTTTTGACTATGAGTGCTGCTGTTCATCAGGGGCCCCTGACGGTCCTGACGCAATCGGGGCAGTCCGAGGACCCCTCGGGATGTGTGTATATCTCTATGTTTTGACTATGAGTGCTGCTGTTCATCAGGGGCCCCTGACGGCCCTGACGCAATCGGGGCAGTCCGAGGACCCCTCGGGATGTGTGTATATCTCTATGTTTATCGGCCTACATAGATTGGATTCTACAGAATACAGAGAGATCACGATTTCTGAATGTGTCTGGATTTATCTCTTTATTTATGGATGTTTTTTTTGGGCGCGCACATATGTAAATACTTTCAATTTCATCCTGGCGCGTACACACAAACATATAAGCAAATAATAGTGTCAAACACATAAAAAATATAATTATTTATAGCGTCAAACTTCTATAATTAACATATATTTAAATATATATACACACATAAACAAATTATAGTGTCAAACACACATAACAAATATAATTATTTAAATAATTTTTTAACTAGTATTGTAGACAGAGTTAACTCTCTGTTAAATGCAATACAACACCAATACATTTACATCTATATGTCCTTCTATAATCGGAAATTGTAAAAATATATCTCATAATTCAATTTGAAATTGTTACGCCATTTGAGCGGGGTGAATTGACGAAAATATCCCTATATCTATATATTTGCTCGCTTACAAAGAAGAAGAAGATAGTATATCTATTTGCGTTGACAAGTGGCATGATCTGATAAGCTCTGAACTTGATCGTAATACCATATCAAATTCCTTGCGGATAGATAGCTTAATAAATTATCAAATAAGCCACGTAGACTCCAAGAATCTAAGCGTTACTTCACTTTTACCAATCACAAGTGAGCAAAAAATCCAAAGCGATAAGCTCCTTTCACACCATCTTCCTATTTAACACCTGCCTACACGTCTATGAGTCTATCTCACCAGCACTCATCTCATAAACATAGTAAGTCACTAAGTAACGATGGCCGCCGCCACGATGGCTCTCTCCTCCCCCTCCTTTGCCGGCAAAGCAGTCCAACTCGGCCCCTCGGCATCAGAGATCCTCGGTACGGGCCGCGTGACAATGCGCAAGACTGTCGGGAAGCCCAAGCTAGCCACCGTCTCTATCAGCCCGTGGTATGGTCCTGACCGCGTTAAGTATCTTGGTCCCTTCTCCGGCGAGCCGCCGTCCTATCTCACAGGAGAGTTCCCTGGCGATTACGGTTGGGATACTGCTGGACTCTCAGCTGACCCTGAGACTTTTGCTAAAAATCGTGAGTTAGAGGTCATCCATTGCAGGTGGGCAATGCTTGGTGCCTTGGGATGTGTGTTTCCTGAGCTTCTCGCCCGTAATGGGGTCAAATTCGGTGAGGCTGTGTGGTTCAAGGCTGGAGCTCAGATCTTCAGCGAAGGTGGACTTGATTACTTGGGCAACCCTAGTTTGGTCCATGCTCAGAGCATCCTCGCTATTTGGGCTTGTCAAGTTATCCTCATGGGAGCTGTTGAGGGCTATCGTGTTGCAGGTGGCCCATTAGGTGAGCTTACCGACCCCTTGTACCCAGGAGGCAGCTTCGACCCACTAGGCTTAGCTGACGATCCTGAGGCCTTCGCGGAGCTCAAGGTAAAAGAGATCAAGAATGGCCGGCTTGCTATGTTCTCTATGTTCGGATTCTTTGTTCAGGCCATTGTCACCGGCAAGGGCCCGCTGGAGAACTTGGCTGACCACCTCGCCGACCCTGTCAACAACAATGCTTGGGCCTACGCCACCAACTTCGCCCCCGGCAAATGAAGTATACCATAAAATGAAGGAATATACGGTCCATTCTTCGGTGTATTTTGCAATGTGTGCATGTTTATGATATATTTATAGGCTTCCATGTCTTGGCTTGTGTGAGATTGATGCTGGTGTTGTAGGATAATACGATGAGAAAGTTGTAACCTTGTTAGTGTTTGAGCATAATTTCGATTCTTAAGTGTTTTCCATCATTAGCTGACCCTAGTGCATCCATGGATCTCCATTTTTTTCTCTTTCCCTCTTTTTTCTTTAATATCGAGGAGAAATCCATGCATCTAAATGGACCGTTTCATTGCCCAAACACAGATAAACCCGGCCCATGGGAGATCCCAGTGTAGCAGTCTCGCTATTATATGTAAGATATAATCGATCTACAAAGTCAGATTGCCAAATCTTTACCTGACGTGTAGTTGTCGCTTGCAAGAGATAGGTATAAGCCGAGAAACAAGGAAGAAAAAGAGTTGCGCGGCAACGGGCTGTGTAAACCAAACGTCGCCCATTCTGCCCGGTTGCTGCGACGAGAAGGGGTCCCGCTCTGCCGCCCACCTTCGTTATGGCGTGGGTGTTTAATTAGTTATAGATGTTACGTGGATAAAAATCGAGCAAGGAAGAAAAAGAGTTGCGCGGCAACGGGCTTACCAAAGCTCGTACGACATTCGCGGTTGCTACGACGAGAAGGGTCGCCGCCTCTGCCGCCACCATCGTTTATGGCGTGGTTGTTTATAGTATAGATGTTACGTGGACTAAAAATCGAGCAAGGAGGAAAAAGAGTTGCGCGGCAACGGGCTTACCAAAGCTCGTACGACATTCGCGGTTGCTCCTACGACCACGAGGAAGGGTCGCCGCCTTCACTTGCCTGCCACCACTTCGGTTGTTTGGCGTGGTTGTTTATAGTATAGATGTTACGTGGACTAAAAATCGAGCAAGGAAGCTGTCGATACGAGATAACAAGGCAGCCGCTCAAGTTACCCTTGCATCTTTTTTTTCTTTTTCTTTTTTTTGTTTTTTGCCCCATATATATTGCTCTAATTTTTATTATTCCATATGTACAGCATTTAAAGAATGATAAATATCAGTTTATCTAAACTTCTGTACCCGCCGACAAATATGAGTTTATCATGAACAATAATAGTACTAGAGCTATTACGAAAAATAACAATAGTGATCATGGGCATCATAAGAGTCCACACTGGTTCAGGCTGGTGCAAGCGCCGGTCAAGAAGACCTGTCCACCGGTTTGGTTTAGCTCGGATCGCATTCATATCCATTCAATTCTACTGGCATTCAATCCGGTCCATTCCAAACTCAGAGAGGTGGATTACATACCTTTTCTTTTTCTTTTTTGTCGGAAGACTCTTTTTCTCAAAGTGTCTTCTTATAATATTAGTTTTTACTAACGTTAATATTATTAGTTGGGCTGTAAAGCCGAATTGATCCGAACTGTCAAAATTCGACCCAAACTAAATTATTGTGTATCTGAACCAACCCAAATTTAATTTCAGCTCAGCTATGACCAAACTAATTATATATCGGATTAGTTCGGATCCATTCAAGTTGACCGGAATTACTAACATATATAATATTTAAGTATATATATACAAATAAGGACAGGCCCAAACCGATCCATAGTAACCCGAACTGAATAAAAGTGACCCAAAATGGTGAAACGTTGATGTAAATGGAATTTTTGGATTGTTTCGGATCGGTCCGGTTCAATTTTTAGGATAGACACAGAGATGATGCTCAGACTACTGCCCTCCCAGTACCAATGGGCTTAAGCTTAGTCAATTACCACTTATGATGCCTTTTGCCGTTGGATGATCTGCATCCTAATCGGACGGCTAAAATTCCATTCTACTTCCTTTAAATTTGTAAACCCTAGGTTCCCCGTCTCCGCTGAGAATACACACTACCTTCTCAGAACGCGCCGCAGCCGCCATTGCCGAGCAGAGATGAAGATCGTCGCCGCCTACCTCCTTGCCGTTCTAGGCGGCAACACCAATCCCACCGCCGAAGACATCAAGTCCATCCTCGGATCAGGTACCATTATCCAACTTCGATGTCTGTACTGCTTTTCCCTTTCACGGGATAGATGGATTGATTTTGAGATTGATTGCAGTTGGAGCGGAGGCGGAAGACGAGAGGATAGATTTGCTGCTTTGCGAGGTTGAGGGTAAGGATATCACTGAGCTTATCGCCGCCGGCAGAGAGAAGTTCGCATCCGTCCCATCCGGCGGTGGTGTCGCCGTCGCGGTTGCCTCCGGTGGTGCTGCCGGCGGCGCCGCCGACGCCGCCCCCGCTGCGGAGGCTAAGAAGGAGGAGAAGGTTGAGGAGAAAGAGGAATCCGACGACGTAAGCACATACATGATATATTAATTAATATTTCGTGATTATCATAAAAAATCTATCATATTAATTATTGATTTCTATTAATTTTTTCAGGATATGGGATTCAGCTTGTTCGATTGAGCCGTGCGTCGATATTGGTACCAGCAATTTTCTTCTCATGTGCATTTGTTTTTAGATCTTTGTTATTTGCTAGTATGAATGATGGAAATCTAGTTTGTGGCTGTCTGTGCTGATAAAATCTATGGAAATTTTTGGTGAATTTCAATTTAGTACGCATCGAGATTGAAAATAGTTCTTGAATTGAATGTTCTTAGACTTGTTATTTTGGAGGTTGCAGTTACTGGTAAATTATATCTGAAATGAAATGAGAATTATGTCTTCAAATGCTTAGATCTTTGTATGATTTCCTAGAAGCATATTATACAGGAATGCAATGTACACAAAGTTCTTGACCCGATTTCAAGGATGGGGTATTCACACTGCATTGTGTTCTCCGTAAGAAAAATACCAGTCAACGATTGCCCCCGTCTTGATGCCATCTCGACCACGCACAATGCATTGGGATATGTACCGATATATTTGGATACAGTGTGCGTGGTCGAGATTGTGTTAGGCCATCAAGGGTTGCTTGATGTGGAATATCAATCATCAATTGCCACTGATGTCCTTGATGCTATCTCCACCACACACAACACATTGGGATATGTACTATATATCCGGATACAGTGTGCGTGGTCGAGATTGAGTTATGCGCCAATCATCCCTACAGTGTAATGCTGTAAAGTACCGTCATTTTCGCGCAACTTGTTAAAGCAATGATGCATGTATACGCTGCGAATGAGCGCAATTTAGGGCATGCGGAGAGGTGTAAGTGTTGGATGGATGTGATTTTTGAGAATTGGAGAAGTGGCTGTGTGGTGGAGATGAGTACATTTTAGGGGATAGATTGGGTGTGCTTCGGGGAGCGTCAGAAATGTCAAGTTTATATGGATAAATGTCAAGTTCGTGCAATTTATTTAATTTTGTTTGTCCATCGTGGCACCGTCTCATGATTCACCAACCGAAGATTTTTAATCTTTCAATTTGGGCATGTTTGAATGTCTGTGTTATTCTTTACTGGATACAAAGAGGATAAACTTTTTATATCCTTGTCGGTAGCGTTTGCGGGGTTCGAACCATCTGTTTTAGACATTCTTAGCGCAAATAGCTTTGTTAGTAGATGGTTTTGCTTGTGGCTCGACCCTCTTGCTTCTTTCTATCACAGTAAATTCAAGCGACCTTTTCCTAGGCATTTGCTCCCAATTGGGCCTGGTGATCAAATCCATTGTAGAAATGAGTCTAATTAGTGGATTTATTAGTAAATAAGAAAAAAAAAATTAGATGGACGAGTGATTAAATTAATTTTAAAACGACGACGATTAATTATTATTGCTATAAGAACATGTTTGTATTTTATCCTTGTTACATTTTCTTAATAACGAGAAACAATATGAGAGAGCCGAGTCAATTCTTAGAACTACTGGTCCTAGAATTAGTAATAAATAGACTTATTCATCATCCTTAGTCGACTCAAAACTCCAATAGAACGATAGGATAGTTCCTGATGCACCATGATGAGCCCGAAGCAATTCGTGCTGCAGCCGAACGCTAACTAACTGAATATAACAAGCTTTTCTGATAGACTGTGTCGAGGGACGCTGATGTTGGGGAACTCCGTGCTGCATAGTGGGTGTTAGTGTATGTAAGACACTATGCATTGTTACTTGCTTGGTTAAAATGAGGAGGGAATGAGTGAGCTCTAAATGGAATGTGTCGGTATGTATGCAAATGACGCTCCTCAACATCTGCCGTCAAACTGAAGGGATACAAATATACGTTACAGAAAGTTTTTGCATGTTACTTATGAGCCATGACCGGAGTAGTTAATACACCAAAAATCCCTGGTCTATACGTGTATAAAAAAAATAATAATAAACAATGGCAGCTTATAAGTTTGGGCATTATACTTTTGCATTCTCATGAAAAAATCACACATGGTCGGAAACTTATGGTGCTCGAGATGATTGGTATATTATAGTATTGCTACTGAAGTATCATAATATAGGCGTGGTATGTTCTGTTGAGCTATGTGAGCATTGCTTGTAATATACCTTGGTGACATAATATAAAATATGTTGATGAAATTGAAATTGTTTCATCTTAAAATAAAGTTAGTATTATGAAATAAAAACAGCAATGTTTTCAATTGAAGAGTTAACTTGAGAGAGAGATAGCGCCGACAAGGGGCGGAATTAAATAAACCCCTAGAAAATCTGCAAACCAAAATATCGAGTGAGATGCTTACAGATAAAAAAAAAAAAAAAGATTTGGAAGAGCCAATAGTAATTTGCTCTTATAAACAAATAAGCACCAGTTGTTATTTTACCGCCACTGATGGTTGCACAATATAAATCATAAAAAGTTTGGAACATCGCACGCTAATGTTTTCAAACACACTTTGTAAAACATAAATGTCAACGACAATTTTAAGAAATAAAGAAAACTTGTATAATGAGAAGAGCAATGCAGAAGAATAATATCATTTTGTGATTTCTTAAAACTAGCTACCACGGAATGACGACATAGTCACTGCTTCCCTACCAGTCGGCAGCAGTCGGTGATAGGTTATGCCTGTTACTCTTATTGGCACCATTTTCTCTACTTCAGCACGGGTTTCAGCATCCCGCCGAAACATCAAAACCAGTTGCTGGAATTCTAACTTCCTCACTTGCACTTGCGCTTCGGTTATCGTCTTCTGCAACCCACAGTAGAGCATTCAAAGACCTATCAGAACCCCTTCCTTCACTCCCCTCCACGATAAACCTCGTAGTCGCGCTATATGTTAAACTGATCAAATCAGTAAAAAAAAAGGTCTTCGGCGACCACAAAACACTTGGACATTATATACTACTCCCTAATGGCCCATGCAAAATTTCAACATTAAACACATAAAATTAGGAATATATCAACCACCTTACTATCAAATTAACTTTGGAATTATATAAGAACTATGGATTAGTAATAAAGAAATTAAGTCTAAATAATTCTTAGCAACAGTCGTATACGAAGAAATAAGCTACCAACAGAGAACATCAAATACCTGGAGAAGTTAGGATGTCGTAAAACGTGCAATTATCCATCTTTCTGAGCTTGGCAGCGCGAAAGATAGCTTCTGATATCATTTAAAGCTGCGATAAAATGTATAAGCTTCTGTCGATTACAATGATTATCTCGCATAGTTTATCACTATAGTACCTGGAATACGTGGGAAATCTGGTTCTACTCCATTTCCGTTGATGTCCAGGTGATTAGGCGTTGCATACTTTCCGATAGTCACTACCACACCAGATCCATCATGAAGCTCAAAAACAGATTGAATTAAACCCTGAAAAGATTGATCAAATGTGGAGAAGTTGGATTTTCTCTTTAATTTCGTAAAAATTTCTAGTGTAAATATAACAGGAATGATGGTGAGACCTTGCCATATGTTCTCTCTCCTACAAGAACAGCTTTGCAGTTATCATGAAGCGCTGTAGCAACCTGAATAATAAGTTATGTCAATACTGCAAAAAGTAGACCATATCATTACTTAATGTGCCTATTGTCAAACTACATTTTGATTTTTGTATCATTGTATGAATTTCGTCTTGATCGCCCAAGTTCAAAATATTTTATCTTGAAAACTAATGCTAGTTAAGTATCCAGAGGTAGTTACCTGCAAGTTTTGATGTTGCCTCTTACAGAGTGGTAGCTACTTGATTATTTTTTTTTAAAGATTATCCTAACGAAAAGCATGTCCATAACCGGCTCACTTTATACGACCATCTATAACAGGTAAACCAATGGATGCCACCGGCCTGTGTTACACCACTAGAGGAGTCTCAGTCTTTCGGCCTTTGGAGGCCCGACTGCCCGTGTTATTCTCGACGGAGTACATGAGGAATAAATTTTCCACACCCTTATAGTTAGCCCTTGCAGAATTCGATCATTGTGGAATGTATTTGCAAAATCTCATCTTACAATTATTAGTAGCCGAGATGAAACATTGTGCGGCTGACCAAAATTTAAGCTCCCCCACAAATTTGAATTAGCAACTTCTAATAATTAACTACAATTATAAAAGTATTGAAGTAGATACATTTACTTACTATTTCACTTGCACTAGCTGTTCTGTTGTTCACAAGAACCTGCAAAAGAGACGTTCTTAATTAGTTTGAAGAAGTTTTCCTCAATACTTGTTTAAAGGATAAAAGAGGATAAAGCACAAAGCCTTAAATTTCCAGCAATATGGCACCATCTGTCTTGGAGTCATATAAATATGATAGCAATTATCAATACAATACATGATTGGAATAAGGGCTTTGCTATGCACCCCCAAGAAACCACACATGCTGACGTGGCACAATCAAGACCACACATCACGATGGGTATATCTGTAATTTTGATATTTTTGCGGATCACGAGACGCGTGTGTGATGGATTTGGTTGTGTGTGGTTTGTTGGGTAATTTGTTGGGGGTGAGTAATTTTTTCCTTGGAATAATACTGTTCATGAATACTTTTTCTCTAAAAAGTTGCTTGCATACAATGAGTGGAGTTGTAATCATCGGTGCTGTTTCAGCAACAATACTTTTCTGGACTTGTGGATCCCTGCCAACGGTATAAGTGACCTATATAAAAGATAAAAACAAAATGAAATTAAGATCAACATTAGTATCAATAAATATCAGCAAATGCTTTGAACAAGATAACTATATCCATATTAAACAAATACAAGCGCAGCTACTCAAATTACATGCTCTTCGCTAATGGGCATCTTGAAAATAAAAAGAGGGATACTACTACTGAATTAATAGTTGAAAGGTAAGTAAAGACATGGAATACAATACTCAATATATAAAAGAGCCATCATGTCATAAAAGGCAATAGGGAACATACTCAGCATGAACATAATCAGCATGAAGCAATAGACATCTTGAATTGAAATTCTCTACTTTAAACTCGTGTTCCTAGTAATTAAGATCCTTATTTTTAGTTTTAAGTAGCTTCCGATCAAGGTTTTCTGTGCCGACCCGAGTCGAGTTTCGGTAAACTCAGATCCTGGCACGTGCCGATTGTGCCGATGACGCCGTGCAGACTGTGCCAATATATATTTCTTTGTTATTTTTTAAAAAATATAAATATAAATATAAAATTAATTACAAATTTTAAATATAAATTTTTTTGATACGTGCCGTGCCGAGTCTGCCGACAACTGCCGGAACAGGTACGTGCCGCCCTGCACGGGCTGCGCCACCGGCACTGAAAACCATGCTTCCGATATCACAAAAACCACAAAGACTTGATGAAAAGATATGTACAGCAACAATTAAAAACTCGTGTAGTGAAAGGGACAAACCGTTTCTCCACTATTCAAAAAGAGCTTGGCAACTTCAATCCCAGCCTAATTACAGTCAAACAGCATAAGACATGTTAGAACTAATAAGAGTGTAAGATGAAGATGTTAGTACCAATAAGAGGGCAAGACTATAAACAGGCTTTACTTACTTTCCAGCATCAGTATCAGGACCAAACAGAAATAATAATAACAAAAGCTAAGACCTAGAAATAAGAAGTACATGCACAAAAAAACAAGAAGTCTTCGTATGAGATAAACAAACACATGATTTGATAACCTGACGGAAGCAAAACAAATGATCCTCATAAAACTAATTACACAAATGTGTGACCATATATATTGTCCATTGGCAAAGCTACTATAGTCCATGTTGCAATTTTCTCACTCCTCTGGCTACATATTGCAATTTAAAACTAACAACCTTTCCTCAGCAGTTGTAATTAACGCTCGTCGGTTTTATTTCTGCTTTTTTATCCTTGGAAACATCAAAAGGGTATCCGTTAAATAACTATGGCAATACTCCTTTATCAGAGAGAAAAGAAGAAACTAATTTACTCCATCTGACGTCTTCCAAGTCTCAACTCTTACTCGTCACATAGAAGTCAAGAATTGAATTTTTTGAACAAATAACAAGAAGCCTTTTCCAACTAGGTGGAGTTGGCTAATGGATTTTTACGCCATTGAATTCTATTAAGATCAATGTCTTGATTCAAATCAAGTAAAATGAGGTCATTTTCCAGAATTTCCACTTAACTCTTATTGGGTTTTCCCCTACCCTTCTTGATACTACACTTCTGTTTATGGAAATAAAATCGTGTTCTTTCACTGATAATCTAAAGTCGAAGTACATATTCAGTATTCAAACTTTATGAACCAAGAAAAGTAAAAGTTACATCAGTGCATGTAGGAAAACCTTGCTCTAATGTTGACGAATGAGTAAACCAAGCACAGCATACGGCAAATTTTGTTGTATTCTTGGGAAAGAATGCATACATGCAAACCGGAGGATTACAATGTGAAACAAGAGCATACATATTTTATGTACCAAACTCATCAAGAAACTGATAATTTGCAAATCGACTTACATATATGAGTTTAAATTCACGTTGCTTTGGAAAAGGATTAACTCCGGTTACTAGGGACGGCAACAAGGTAGGATGGGGGCGGGGAGGCAACTCCCCATCCCCGCCCCGCCTCCTAGAAGAGGTCCCATCCCCATCCTGATTCCCGTGAACGGGGACAAAATCATCGTCATGTCACCCCTGCAAGCATTTTAAGGGGGCGCGCATCTCATGGCGATTTTATGCATTTAACTAAATTATAAAATTATTTTTTCTAAAAAAAGAGACTTAATTACGTCTAATGTAGTTGATTATCCATAAATATTTTATTTTTTTCTAAAAAGAGACATAATTACGTCTAATGCAGTTGATTATCCATAAACATGTAACAAATAGGAAAGTAAAGATATTTGATTTTATAAAGAGTGATGTCTTTTTGTTGTTACTTGATGAAACCCATCAAAGTTTTGCAGCTACTTGATGTGTGTTAAGAAAATTATAAAAAATAAAAGCCACTCAGACAGGTGAGGGTCCCGGCATGAATAAAAAAAAACTTTTAAAAGAATAGCCACTAGGGGCAGGGTTGGGATCCCGCAGGAACAAAATGTTCCCCAATCCCTATTCCCAACAGGACAAATTCTTCCGAATCACTACATCTGCGGGGATGAAAGTCCTCCAGCCTCGCCCCTTGGCAACACCACTGGGATTTGCATGGCCAGGGAAAGTTGTCATCTGCAGGCAGTTGCCAACAGTACAAAATGCGAATACGAAACTGGACCCATCAATTTCAGCTGGTTTACAACCCATGTACATATTCAAGCTATCTGTGCTTTCGCAATGTCAGAACATTATTGAACCCACAAACAATTCAGTGCATATTGATGATGGTAACCAGAGGGAAAAATTGGAAACATAAGATTACCTGCACAAGTCCACCGAGATTGTCTCGAAGATCCAAAACAAAATAAGACACACCATAATCTTGAAGACGCTTCAGTGCTGCATTGGAAGTAATTTGTTAAATCACCTTGAATTGCAATTAGACATTAGACACAACAGCGAATATATATATATATATATATATATATATATATATATACACTAGCACATGACATTTTGCTCCTAAATGTATTAAATAAACCACAAGGACCACTTACCACAAGTACAAGATATCTATTCTATAAGCTTCCAGCTCAACAAAGCTTATACAACATACATGAATATCAACCAATTGCATGTATATTCTGACATCTATTTATGCCTTACATTTGGTCTTGGTGGAAAAACATGTATTGAAACACTTTAGTTTGACATATGCAGGGTCAAACTAAACATGTGAACTTATATAGACGATATAAGTTTCCTGAGACATCCAGATATTATTTTGGGATAGTACCCAGGATAGTTTATGCAACTGCAAGATATCAATGCAACTTGAGGGGAAGTTTTATTTATTGATAATAAGGTTTATTTATTGGCATTAAGACCATATAGACGGCAATGTTTATGGATTAGAACGTGTGGGCTATAAAGTATTAGCATGTGCAGAAGCCGTGTGTGGCAGAAGTAAGAATGGTATGTTAGATGTGCAGACATACAGGATTAGATTAGATGTGAAATGATTAGGACGAGAGTTGGTGTCAGAGCAAAATGAAAGAAAATCGCTTGATGTGACTTGAATATGAAAAAAAAAAAAAACAATCCGGTCCAGTCCTGTAACAGTTAGGAGGTGTGAGATGATGGATGTGACCCTAGAAAGAGGTGGATGGAAAGACCCAAGAAGAGTGGTAGAAACGCTAAGAAAGATCGTGTTTTACTTGACTTGAGCGTAGAAATTGATCTAAATATGTGGCATACGACTTCGCTTAGTAAGGGAAGGGCTCTGTTGCTGCTGTTGTTGTACCTGGAATATTTCATTAATGAAATAATACTTACAAATATGTACTGGAGCAATAAAGAACTTGGAAAATTTTACCCAATTACCCATTGAAATGATTTTATCGGATTTCTTAGAAGTCTGAAACAGTAGTATTAGATTCACCAGGCATTAATCACAAGGGCTAACATTGAAAAAAAAATTATAAAATTATTAAAAACAATTCACAATTGAAGACCCAAAGAATCCACCTTACTGGTGCTTTGGACTCTATGGCATGGTCAACAGATACAATGCATATGGAGCAATCCGCAGAAATTGCAAGATTCGGTATGAAAGATGACAAACAAAGCAATCAAAGCGAGAGCATACCTGTTACCAAATCTCTTTTTGCTAATGCATTGAACTCCTTTATATGTATATAACCAACAGAGATGTCCCCTTTGTCCAGCTTTTCTAGACGATAGGATACCGGTGTTCGAGCAATAATTTGCCTCTGGACCCTTAAAGACTCAATTGGACCACAATTTACATGCTTGACCTACATTTAAATAATTAAATCACAGCTCAAGATGTAAGCATGCCTCAAAGAGAATGAAAAACATCTGTGTTAAAGCTTCTTATAATGGATGGAAAACAACCTTAATAGATACGAATGTCTCCTTTGGACCTAGGAGCATAGAAGATGCATCAAAAGCTGATTTTCCTCTAACATCTATTCCATCGACTGATAGGAGCTCATCTCCCTAACGACAAGCATAAAGCAAAGATGTCAGGAGCAGACTAGCGCATAAAAAAGATGGGTGAAGTAAATGCAATTATACATAGAAATATAGCTAAGAGTACCCAATTCAAAAGCAATTCACAAATACTAGGAAAACTACATGTATAAATAGCATACTTTTCTATATATAAAACATAATTAGTTAGAAATACAAGCATACATCATTCACAAGCAATAACCATGCAACTCAAGATAACACTTAAGCAACAAATGATGTCAGAAAATCTACGCAATATACATATGGAGCAATTTAAATTTCAATTCCCTTCAATGAGCCACTAAAATAGTCTGCCTAAAACATCAAATGTTGTTAGGGAAATAAGAATAAAGCAAAACTAATATAAAAGACTCCAACCATAAATAATGACGAAGGGTAAAATGAGAAACTAGAACTACCATTATATGATCTAAATGAAATATAAATGAAATGTGTGGACAGCAAGAAAATGAATGCTGAATGAAGAAGCATCAGTCAAAAAGCCAGGGTACCTGCCTAACTCCCGCAGAATAGGCGGGACCATCCAAAATAATTCCAAGTACCTTCAACTTGACTGAACCATCATCCTCAGGAACTTCCCTAAGATTGACCCCAATTCCTGTCATGTCATACCTTGCCATCTTGGAGAACTTTCATCAACAACAAATAGGATAGAGCCCCAACAACAAAACTGCAGTCCTTGTCAGTTTATTGCTATATAAATAAAAGAACTGGCTAAAAGTTCAATGAAAACTAAAGCTTAAACATAAAAGCAACAGTGAATACTTCCTGACAATCTTTTGTACTGAAGTAGGAGTTGCAAGGTGCAAGGAGAAAGGGGAAAGCATCTTAAGTGCATAAATTTACAGCAAGTTTTGAATATAGAGCGTTAATTAATATAGAAATGAACATCAAAACTTCTGCAGGACATAGAATACCCCAAGAACAATGAGATACAAGATACAAGATCCACTAACCATTACATACAGATCTACAACCTCTGGAAATGAGCTACGTAGCAGCACAATAAATAAAGACCCAGAGGTTTACCCTTACCAACACTACTTATAAATGACTGTTAGAAAACGTGCAAATAAATCTTATATTATTTGCACCTAAATAAAAGTCACACCTCACACTAAAGATTTTTCTTAAACAAAAGAGAAGCGCCTGAAAAAAATCCCATCAGTTAAAATTAAGTACAAGTATCAGACTGCATTTGCTGCTTAGTCCATAATTACGCGGCAGAAAAAACATAAAGGCCAACTCTCAAACATAGTCCGAAACTTCTAGAAGCTTCTTCATTTATAAGGTACCCAAATTTTTTATTAAAAACAAAAGTGAGGACATGTTTATGCGCCAGAATAACATATAAAGTGATTTCCTGTCCATTATATACCTTAATCAACCTTTTACAGATAACTATGTAAGTTGGGAGACTACTTGTTGCGTCAAAAAAAAAAAAAAACCATAAAGTTTCTCCTTTATTAATTGACAAGGACAATATGATAAATAAATTGGTTTCTGCGTTAAAAACGTCAGCCATATTTCTTTGCGAATAAAAAATGAGAAAGCATCATAGAAATAGGGGAAACAACGTAACGAAAATTTGAAGCAATTACTTCTGATGGAGAAAGGAACCGTGTGTAGGGGTCACCCAAACTAACCAGCATCTTCTTAATGACATCATGCACCCTAGATTTTGTCCCCAAGTTTTTGTTAAGCATATAGTCTTTCGTTTGCTGCATTTCATAAGAACAAAAATATTAAATATATATGAAGAAACTCAGCATGCAAAAGCTAATAGAAAAAGTAGTTCAAGAAACTCAATATTAAACCATAAAGGTGGTTTAAAGGAACAAAAAAACAAAGTCTTATCCTACTAGGTGGGATCGACACGGATCCTCATAGCCGTTGTGCAATTCAAAGCCATGTCTTCATGTATCCAAGACATGAATAAATGTACTACTTGTAGAAAATCAAAATGCATGCACACCAAAATAAGAACATAAGAATGATAAATTATAAGTATCAATGTAATGATAGTTAGTCGAATATTTAGGTCAGAGCATGGATTCGTAGGCAACAGTAGTGCCATTGACGCTTATCCAAATATTAGAAGAATCTAAGTTGCTACCATTTGCAACTCCAACTATAAAGTAGCAAGCTCTCGATCAACTATTTGATATCCCTTTCTTGTTTAGGTATACCATGAAGAATTACTATTTCAACAGGTAAAATTCCCGTATAGTAACTTCATAAGTTTTTCATGAATGACTGATTTTAATTATACCGTAGACATTTCCCATTTTCTCAACCATATATAATTAACTATTTCAAAATAAGTATAATTAGTCTCAATGAGCTTTCAAAGAAGCTGCCTAATTTCTATGGATTTATTACAATCACTACTATCAAGTCATTGGGTCCAAAACTTGATCTAAAATCTCAATATGAAAAAGTCTTTAATAGCAGCTTCAAGGTGCTACATGTCTAAGAAGCTGGATCACAACAGTAACTAGACTTGCAGATAGTCTATTTTTATATAGAAGAGAGTTATCCCTTTTGAAGAGGTGGCAAATGTTTCAAAGACAGAACTCAAAAAATCAAGAAGGACCATTAAAAACTAGCAAGTTAAGAACACAATGTATTTCTAGAAACTATATCAAGCGTAATAAGAGTGAAACTGATGAAATAAATCCTTTCAAGAACAAGCTTACCATGCCTCAACCCAAACTACAAGTTTCTCTTGAAGCATTTGTGCTAAATTTCTAATCTCACTTCTGATGTTTGGGACAAAAGTTAAAGATCTATTGGGATCATCCCTAAATAACAAATGGAAAACTTGACTTCAATAACAATTAGGTTAGAAGTTATAACTTTAGATGAACTACCGCATAATCCAAACTTTTGGTTCTAGCTATTGTAACATTCAAATGAATACTTTTTCATTCAACCCCTCGGAATCAAATTCCAAAGTTAATATTCGGAGAATGTTATGGTGATCAAACACATACGTTGAAAATAAAAATAAACTTTTGTGGTACCCAGAATATTTGCTAAGATGGCAAATCAACTTTTTGACAGTTAATTTGGACATCAAAAGAGTGCGAGATAACTGCAAAAAAAATGGATGTTATTTGCCCAAAAAACAATCATCCACTTCTTTACACTAATCATCCATCTACAAATATCACCAACTTTAAAATCATCTACCTTTTTTCTACCCCCGAACCTACAACCTAGCTCGGTTGATGTACTACGTCATTGACAATTTGATTTCTAAACATCCGTTAGTTGGAGTGTCATATATTTTCTGGATACGTGTTTGATCGCCATAAATTTCTCAAGTTACCAATACGTAAAATTTGGCCTAACCCCTTCTATTGGTACCTTAAGTATTATATGTATTCTTTTATACAATTTTAGTGATACTGGCGCGTCTCAATCTGGTCCTTGGATCTCACATGTTAGACCTCATTGCATATATGATATACTGATTTCAATAAAATATGATATCAAGATTGATGCATCAGTAGAGACTTACAAGCCATTTCTGAGGGGACCAATCGCCAAGGCCAAGGAAGCTATCATTGACGACTTCCCAAGCCTCCTCCACAAGCCCTTCATTGGTCACTCTCTCCGCCGACTCAGCCACCTCGTCGTCAACCTCTCTGCACAATTCAGTCGGTGGCGGACTAACGGCGGCGATAGCGAGAAGAGGCGGAGGAGAGACAAAGAGCGCGCAGGAGATTACGCCAGCGACGGCGCGCAGCCAGTGCCGCCGGAGAGCATCTGTTGGTGGCGCGGGGGATTTGCTGTTGGTTTTGCGGGGGAGGCTACTAACGATATTGATGGGTGGATGGATATGGAATCTCGACGTTATCATCTCTCTCGTTCTCTGCTAGCGCTTAGCAGAGTGCTTGCTGGTAATGGCCTTCCTACTTATACTTTTTTATTTTGACAAAAATATGATTTAATTTTTTAAATTTTGTTAAGATATGCTTGTTATAATTTTAAATTACAAAAAAATATACTCCTAAAAATTTTAAAAAATATCCACAATAGCTTTACTATCAGTTTTTCCTTCTGCATCTCAATTTATTAATACGGCAATCTTTTAATTTTTTTTTTTTATTTTTGATTATGTTTAGCTTTTCTTAACTTTGTGAGGACGAGTGACGGAAATACTTTCTTGATTATGTAATATGATATAATAAAAAAATATTTAGAAATATCTTTTCAAAAATTTTAAATATAAACGAAGTAAACTTTGATGAATTTACCATTTTAATATTTAATTTTTTTAAAAAAACAATACCTCTAAATATTTTTTTTATCATTAATAGTATTTTATACAATCAAGAAGGCATTTATGTTATTTAATAGATCAAGTAAATATAAAGAATCTATTTTGAATTAGTAAAATATATTTTTATTATTTCAGGTTACGATGGGCATAAGAACGCAAATGTCCCAATAATTAAAATTAAATTAAGAATAAAAGACGCATTTGCTCCTCATAAAGTGTAAAAAAGAATTTTTTTTTTTTTTTAAAAAAAGCCCAATTTTCTAAGGTCAGGATATTACGGGCACTTTTAAAAGTTCAAACTATAGTAGCACATTTTTTACGAAGTTAAGAAGACTAAAATATAATTTTACCTTTTATTTTTCAAAAAATGATAAAAGTTCAATTATCAAATAATAAACTAAAATAATATATTTTGATTTACAACTTTTCAATGTAACACTTTTTAATAAAAATATTAATAAACACATCAAATACTATATCCTATATCTATGTAACTATTTTCTCATTTGTTCTCTATTTTTACAATATTTAATATTACTAAATAATAAATAGAATACGCCATATTTTACTTTATTTTATAATTTTTCAGTTAAAAACTTTTTGAAAAATATATCCTGTTGTATTAGTCTAAATAACCATTTTTTTATCTTTGTGCCACTATTTTTATAATATTTGATATTTTAAACGAAATGATAAATAAATGTATTCTACAACTTTTTCAGATCAAACTATTTTGAAAAAATATAAGTAAACGTGCAAAATTGAGCAGCAGATATATTAGCGAAGCACAGCAGCCGTAGAGCATAATCTTATTTTCTTCACTGGCTGTCATCTTAAAAGCATGATACAAAAAGCCCGGCGTCATCATGTTTTCAAGTCACAGCAGCTTTCTTTCTCAGAAGGGGTTCCACGTTGAGAGCATTGATCTTCGCAGCAAGTATGAAGTCGTTCTCTGTAAGCCCTCCTGAGAGTTTTTAAAATCGAATCACAAGTTAATAAACGATTACGAAATACAACATAATAGACTCAGGACGACAACGCTCTCGAAGAATCACGTCCACGGCTAGTCTTGCACAGCCGGGATTTCTTGCCGAGTGCTGATCCCATACGCTAGTATGTGATTCTCATACGCAAAAGCATATATAAAAAAACAATAAATTGTAATTATTTTCTCAACAAGCTCCAAAGTTTCGGATTCAAATCTCACAGACGTAACCTGAAAGAGGGGTGGAAATTTATCTCATATACTCCATAGAGGATAAGACAGACGTATATGTTTAGACCAAAAGGTTGAAACTATTAGGACAGCCACACAAAGTGTACCGATTATGGGCATAATTTTTTCACGTTAATTTTCACCAAACAAAAAAAAAAAAACAAAAAAAAAAAAAACTTAGCACTGCATCACACATAATTGCCTTCTATGAGGAGCACCGGCGGGGCGACTGGTACGGGGCTGGGCTCAGGAAGCCAGACACACCATGTTCGAATCCCTACTATGCAGATACGGCGATTATTAGGAAGGTATTTAGTATCACCTCCGCTGCATGCCTCCTAGCACGTGAGATGGATCCGCTCTTCTGCGTGTTGCTCCTCCTGGGTGCTCCAGCTTACGAGAGTTCAGTCTGGGTCAATACCTTAACCATGTGGGTCTGTGGATTCCCTCCCTCTCAAAAAAAAAAGGTCTTCTATGGGTCATGCAAATCATTTTTAAAATTTTCTGAATTACCTAACTTCAAAGAAGGTGGCTCAAACTTTCACGAGCTAAAAAATTGCATATTGCGGAGTGGACATTGGAAAGTGATAATCAGCATGGACATCCTACTAGGTAGGTTTGGTAATACAGTATAACTCCTACCTATAAAAGACTAAGCATTAGAACGAATAAATTAGACCCTGTTTACTGGTATTATAGATACCCGCATAATGAAAACCGTCCAGCTTCAGGGGAAAATTTAATAAATTAATCTAATTATTAATTAATCTACACTTCGCTCAAAAGCGAATGATGATCATATGCGTTCTTTTCCTTCATGTTTCTACGATAGCACTCGGGCATAATAGGGGCATGCATTAAAAGATGGATTTTGTTTTCCTTCCTGTAACTATTTCAAATCATATATAGCATTTCTAACTTCTTTTTCCTCGAGAAGGTTTGAAACAATAAAGAGAACTGAAACAAATTTTATGGTTAGGTTTGCCACCATTAGGAAAGTTGTATTCTTTTGCAGAGGTACAAGAGTGATAACGAACTAATTAAAATAAGAAGATTTCTAAAATTCCATAAGTGATGATAACGTACCAATTGAGTGGGTCCATATATCAATTTTGACATTGTTCCAACCAACTAGATGAAGATCAGGATGATGACCTGAAATATACAATACTGCATAAAACCATCTCTATAGCAAATATTCAACCCAAAAAAAAAAAAAAAAAACTCAAAGCAAGAATAAGCATTTGTGATCTCAATATCTTATGCATGATGGTTTTTTTTTTTAAAAAAAAAAAAAGATCATAACTCGAAAGCTAATATGTATACTTCTCATATAAAAGATAGTAGTTTATTACAAAGTAGGAAAGGGACGAGTATGGATGCCAAATAAAGCACCAGTTACTGATACAGCCTCAGATTTGGCCTAAGATCAGACCGAAGTAGTGGAAGTGGTAACTTCGTACTGAGCCTGAGACCAAAACTATCAGTATCACTAGGAGAAGCATGACACGAATTCCAAAACGAATGAATATTTCAGGTGGTTGTGCATGAATGAGTTGCGACTGATATTACAAAAGTTCATGGGTCAAAGATAGACCTTGCCTTAAAAAAAGGAAACAACTAGTTTGAACATGAAACTGAGGATATCCACATGTTCTTTTTGCTGTAAAAATGTGCATGAAATCTTTATACTACTTGATTACCAAAAGCATAATCTTAGGATACAAGAATATGCAGATGCTATTTGTGCTGTAGAAAATAAGCATGCTTACCGAAAGCATAATCCTAGTTAAAAGAACCAATTTACATATCCAGACATTACTACCGAAACATAGAAACAAATTAGCTTCCTATCAGAAGTATCTTTACAATAAGCAAATGTAACTTCCGAAATGATGAAGATACCTTCTCTCTCAGCAATATCAGCCACAAGGTGAAAGAACTCCAACCCTTTAGTAAAGGTTTTAACTTTCCAAGCACGGTGCAACTTCATGACACCATCTTCACTAAATAGGCTCCAACCTTCTACCTAGTTTAACATAACTATCAGTTAAGCATTTAGTACATTTAAACTGGAATTAAAAAAAAAAAAAAAGGAGGAACCTTTGGAAGTAGTTCATTAGCTGCTTGTTCGGACATGGGTCTTTGGTCTTTTGAATCGCATGAAACACATTTCTTGAGTGTCAGATCTGCTCAACATTAAAAAAATAAAAATAAAGAACTAAGTCGTGTCTTAGGTATAGATACTTAACAATGTAGCAGAACAGAAGAAAATAGTCTACAAGTTAGACAATGCACATATCCGCTGGAATAACTATTGTGTCAACCGCATCTTGACGGCCATGTGGACCATTACTTTAAAGCTCATAGAAACATAGGCCTGATATTAAAGTAACTAGTCACATTATTTCCACATATTCAGAATGTTACATCAAAATATATCTACCAGAAAATTTGGATGGCTGCTCCTCTCTTTTTCTTTCTGTTTTTATTTCCAAAGAAAAAAAGCTAATAAATTCTGTTGGTCAAAATTGCAGTTCTACCCCATGAATCAAGATACGGTTTGACATTTGAAACACTACGGAATATTTGCAAACTCTTTATCATGGTTGAATCTCCAACTTGTTTAAATAAATTGAAAGGGCCATCTTGTCAGTTCACATACATAAAGGGAAAGGACTGCGCATTATCGAAGATTTTCATCACAGAAGCACTTAACAAGAAAGCATTTTCACCTTTCTCCAATTTTATGATAGATGATAGAAGAAGACATTAGAGTGTGCATGTATCAACGAATAGTGGCCCCAAATGCAACACAAGAATACCCACCTCACATAAATAATAATCTCAATGTTATAGCATAAGATGGAAAAATAAAACAGGCATTGTTCGCGCTTCAATGCTTCATCACACACACACTATCAAAGATGAGATATGATTAAGAACACGGGAGTGTTTGTAAAAATTGACAGTAGAAAGTACAAGCTGGGCTTGGTGTCACAATTCGTCGCCGGCATGAGATGTTACATTTAACAAAAATAAGAACTATATATATATATATATTATATATATATATATATATATATATATATATATCCCAATAATGTTTCGCAAACCTTCAGATGCAGAAGAACTAAAGCCACTGTAGATTTTCCTAGACGATGACAACAATAAAGAGTCCTTACGAATCATGAACACTTGAGAATAGGAGCTGCACAAATAAAGCATGCCATCTTAGCATGCCAGCAGAACGAATTCTACCAAACTAAAGTCTATAGTTCTCACCAACAGAAACGGAAATATATTAAACAAGACAAGCACCTTCATGATACTAGCACTACGGACAAACTTTAAACGGTTACAGGAAGTCCAGGTCAGCTTAGGCGGTCACACTCTCAGGCTAGGAATCACAGCAGTTGCTTAAGACATAATGTCTGACCAATGACAAATGACAAGTACATAGACAGATTTAGGGGATTAACAAAAGCTTGCTCAATAACAAAATATAGATGGATCGGACAGTATTTCTGCTGGATGTGATTAGATTTTGAGAGGAAAGCTGGGAAGATAGATAACTGCACAACCTGAATATATTTTCAAGGAAATGTAGTTTATACATGGCTCTAGGAACCTTTCCAACTTTCTGAACCCTTCATTTGACATTTGGGAGATGTCAGATGAATGACGGCATCATAGTTTGGACAGCACAGAACAAGTTATTTGGGATGAATAAGGAGGAATGGAAGAGTTGAAAACCAAGTCATTATCTTCTTCTGTCCTAGAGGATTCAGCTCTTATACTTTCCTCCCTTCTCTGAAGGGTGCACCATAGAGCAACTTCTAGAGATCCTTAGGGCTCATTTGGTAGCGCTGTTGATTCTTGAAAATATAAAAGCTAGAACCAAAAGCAAATAAGCAGGATTCTCAAAATCTGCAGAGATGTTTGGTAGTGTTGAATTATGAAGATACAAAAATGTTTGGTTCAGAAGCTGTAGAAACCGAATTTCTGTATAAAATAACTGAATCGTCCACATACTAGGAAAAACATATTATACCTGACTAAAGTTGTAAAAGAATTTAAATTTTTATAAATGTGCAAGAATTACTAAACTATTATTTAACTTCCAACATAACTGATGTATTACTTTTTTTTTTTTTTTTGAAAAAGATCACCCTTGTAACTATCTCCAAAATGAACAGCAACACTGCTCATATTGGCCTAATTTCCTATTATTGTAATGTGATCATATTTCAATTGATTTAAAGTTTGCATCAAATAGTTTTTCAAAGATTTTCACCTTTTAGATGTTATTCTGTAGGTGATTGTCATAGTTCTCATAATTGTTTTAATCCCAGTGTACAAATTAGAAATCTAGAAGAAGAACACAGCCAGGAATAAAAGAAAGAACAAGCTACATTAGTATCTAGATTTAATACATAAGGAAGATGGAATTAGCACAAATAAAAAAATGAAAGATGATCTCACTAAGTTATTAGACGATGGAACGAGTAGAAGAGAAAGAATAACGCTCGCCAATTGGTGGGTGAAATAATGAGAAGAACAAGAAGGATTCAATAACAGGAATTCCATATTCGTGGAGGGGCAAATTCGTCAAATTTAAGTAGTGATTAGCATCTGCACATGCGATAATCTGGAGAAGTACCGTACCACTTGATTCTAGAGTTTCCATAACATGACGATTAAAATCAAGATTTTATTTTTAGAATCTCAACCAAACATCCATATCTCAAAATCTAGACGTCAAGAATCTAGAATCTCTCGGCCAATAAATACCCACTTAATAAGGCTGCCTTGCGAACATGATCATGTAATTGGTTAAAAACAATGCAAAATTTTTATGTCCATAACATTGAATCTAGACAAATTTTACCAAATTTTATGTCCATGCCAATCATTCAAAGGTGAATATGCCTGCTTTATTATTGATAAGTTTGTCTCAACCACGGGCTATTGGTAGGGATGGTACCTTTTTGGGTCATTGATGAGGGGTCGAATACCCAACTCGAGCATCACTCCAACAGGTTAACGTACCCGAGAAAGTAGTTAAACTTAATTATGATGAAACTAGCTGTCCCTAGAAATACGGCAAGTCATCTCTCCAGTAGATGGTATGAATCTCTGTACACAGAGAGTGGATAGTAAAAAATATTGCTTCTTTGCATTCCCATGGACGTAGGCAATTGCCGCACTACATAAAAAAACCAATCAATTTTCGATTCTCATGCTGTCTTGTTGTTACTCTACAAAGATTAGTCTGTGAGTCTCACCCTCGGCATTACTCCCTCATCAGTCATGACTCATGACACACTCGATCAGCTTCTCAGCTCCTCGTCCCTAATAAACATATATACTTCCTACTGTTAACAATCTAAACAAAGAAGTCCCTCGCAAAGTTGTTCAACTGATGGGATTGGTCGCTCATGAACCACCACTCAAGAGTTCAAATTCTAGCCACTACAATGCCGGATAGAGTAGTTTCCAAGTTTTCTAAATATATTCTTGTTATGCCAGGTACGTGTGCGTGTATTTGGGGGCAGGCACGGCTGAAATTTTATTCCCCAAATGCAGCCAGCTCCAATAAGTGGGCTCATGGCCATAATTAAAAAAAAATTAAAAAATTATATCCGATAAATAATATGATTAATGTCATAAGGGAGTTCTAGCATTTGAATGTTTTTTTTTAAAAAAAAGACAATACAGCAAAAGCAATTGTAGATCAAAAGCATCCAACTATTATGATGAAATCAAGATAAATGCATAGAAGGGAGACAAAAACGCAGAGATTGCTTACCATCCATAGCATCCGAAGGATCTTGCAGTGCCGACGGAGAGAGATGATAGCTGAATCAAAATGCCGATCAAAGCAGATAATTAACGATTATTAATAGATTGTAAATAAACTACAAGAAGTAGAAACAATTACCGTGGAGCGATTTGCGAGCTTGGAGGCGATGTAGGAGAGAAGATGGCGAGTTGGAAGCACGTGGATCATTCTCTTCCCAGTTCCCCGAGATTGCGGTTCGAGAAGCGTCGACTGGACGGACATGGCTCGAGAAGCGTCGACTTTCCTTTAAGGGATAATGACATATCGCCCCCCATTTTGAATTTTGTGGACAGATCAGCTTTTCTGTTAAAAAAATGAACAAATCAGTCCCTCCGTTACTATTTCGAATTTTTTCCGGATAAAAATATTCTCATTTCACCGAAGTCGAGACCGCCTACTTAAAAACATTTTTTGGAAAAATTTTGAACATGAAAGTTGTAGGCCTCGTCGAGATCTACAACTTTCATGTTCAAAATTTTTTCAAAAAATACATTTAGATAGGTGTTTTCAGCGTACAAACTGTTTCAGCGATTTGGGTCGAGCTGGTTACACTTCGGACCTCCAAAATATCTATTTTAAAGTATTTTTTGGAAAAATGTTCAACATGAAAGTTAGAGATCTCGATGAGCTCTACAACTTTCATGTTCAAACTTTTTCCAAAAAATACTTTTAGATAGATATTTTTGATATTCGAACTGTTAACGAGTATAGGAATATTTTTGTCCGAAAAAAATTTAAACAGTGTTTGAGGGGCTGATTTGGTAGGTTTTTGAAATGGGGGGCTGATCTGGTACTTTTGAAACCTTGGGGGACTGATATTGTATAATTCCTTCATTTAAATATTTATAACGGATAATTGCTCTACAGTTCCTCCATATTGTTTCAATATCATTTAAATCCTCTTCAAAAAAATTTTTGCACTTTAGTCATTTTAACACCTTCCGATGAGTTTTTGACACCTCCGACATGCATTCAACACCTTATATTTTGAACACCTTTTAGTAAATTTTTGACACATTCTTATTAATTTTTAATACCATTCTGATAAAAAATAACGTATTGACATATTTCTGATAACTTTTAATACTTTCTTGATAACTTTTGACATCCTGTAATTAAAATTTAGCTCAAAATTCAAATACAATAAAATTTACAATTTTGGACCCAGACGTAACTCTTTCTATTTATAATATCTGATTATTAAAATTATATTTGTTTGACTTGATGGCTATATTAAATGTGATACCCCTACACAACACAAAATCACCAAAATTTTCAAAAAAATAAAATATAATATATATAACCACCACCTTTATAGTAGGATTTACTAACTTTTTTTTTTTTTTGGGAATTTTTAACTTGATGACTATATTAAATGCGACACCCCTCCACAACACAAAATCGCCAAAATTTTCAATAAAATAAATAAATAAATATATATATATATATATATATATATATATATATATATATATATATATTAAACCACCACCTTTATAGTAGGATTTACTATCTAAAATTATTATTTTTTTGTAATTTTTATTTTTGAAATATAAAATAATAAATTCATCGGGACATTAGTACTTTCTCAAAATCATATCTACCTAGACTCATGCCATCATTTTTTGTAAGGACCTTACCCACCGAGGTGTGAGTTTGATACTTATTTGTTAGTGGGGTCAAGTTCTGGCATTGGTGAAGGACTAAACTATATAAATATGTATGAAAAAACCTATAATAGGTCACTTTAAAAAAAAATCTAGGACTTGGAAAGTGTATATAGAGGCTGACTCTTAGGGGCTGTTTACTTCGCGCGAAACTGATAGATCTCGTGGAACTCAGAACTCAGAATACAATTTCGTTGTTTACTTCGCCGCGAGAACTCGCGGAACTCAATTCGAAGTTCCGCGAGTATATAATAAATTGAGTTAGCTGCGAAGTGGGCGAACTCGTTTTGACTTCCGCGCGTGAGTTCTGTTGTGTTATCGCGATTTCTTCTCCTTCCTCTGGCGACCACTGTAGTCAATGGTTGAAATACTTGTACAATGTGTAATATTTTTTTTTTTTATGAATATATGTATATATAATAATAAATCTTTTGTAAATTTTTATTCAATACAAAGTCTTTCTATTCAATACTTGTTGTGTTCAATTTTTAGAACTTATCTCTTATAATTGTTAGTATTCAAGAATATAAATTTTATTTGATATAATTTAATACATATAATAAAAAAATATTAATATAAATATCATGTGTAATATAATTATATATGTATAATATATTAAATTAAATTATTAATAAGAGATACATACAATAAGGATACAATATATAATTTAATATAAATATTTAACTATAAATTTAAAATAAATATAATATATTTTTTATGTCTCAATTTACTTCAAATTCCAAGTAAAAAAAAAATTATCTTTCAGTCCTCACTTCCAACCCCAAGTAAACAGAGAAATTCAAAACACCACTTCTCACCCGCTTCTCAGTTCTCACAGTTCACCCACTTCTCACTTCTCAGACTTCCGCGCGAAATAAACAGCCCATTATATTCATACTCGTTGTCAGAGAGATCGATAAAGCTCGCCATAGTAAAACCCAGTCGAACTACTTGCTCGAACTCATTTAAATTTGATTCGAGTTTGAGTCTTGCCAAACTCCTGTCAAATTCAATTATAGATTCAAACTTGATTAATTAATAAATCGAACCTGAGTATCGTGTTATTTAGCTCATATTGATTATTGCTAGATTGCATATAATAACTTTTTATTGGTCAATTAAAATATAAAATGTTTATTTTATGCTATAATTCTAAAGTTTAGTATTTTTTTTAAAGTCTAATTAGTTGTAGTTGTGTATGTAAATAGTGTTTTGTTATATTCCACCTCTTATTGTATACTTTTGATATGTTCGGTGAATAATAAATTAAAAATATAATATATTCTATTTTATTTTAGTGTTTATAATTTGATGTGTATAATTAGCGGCCGAAGTTGGCAAACTAGGTCAATTAAGTTCATCACCTTTTACCTTTTTATTTGGATTAATTGCATATCATCTCTCATTTCCAAAGGTTCACATATCAGGTACGTATCGCCACGTTAGTGCGTTTATTATTTTCGGAGACTGACGCGCAAACTTCAAAAAAATTTGAACTAACACGCAACAACCCCTTTATATTTATACTTTTTAATATGCTTTGATAGAATGGTAAACTGAACTAGGTAGTATAGTTTATATCCTAATAGCATAGTACTGACTCAGCTATAATTTTTTATGTGGTTATTAATATGGATATTATATCAACAGCCGTATAGAATAAGTGATGATCATATCAGCAGTTCAAATATAATAAATGAAAGATCTGCCAAAAATATTAGTGAAAATTATTTTTGAATTCGAAATTATCACTGTAATATTTAAAAAATTAACGGTTAATGTAACTTAGATTTAACGGATAATTACATATCAACATCCGATTCAAACAGTTTGCTAATCAGCCATCCGAAACGTATTTCTGCGCCAACGTGACGGCGCTCGAGCGTCGCCATGTGGCGCATTTTCGTATTTCGACGGCTGAAACATGTGACTGTTGAAATAAGGGGCTGATTTGCAATTATCCATAGATTTTAAAAAAATTAAAATGATCAAGATAAAATTTTGTCATAAATTCATAATTTAAAAAGAGCAGTTGGTGTGGACGCTTTTATTGCGCAATGAACCCCCAAATTTGTTGCTTGCAAGTAATTCAACGCGTAGCAAAACAGGAGTGCCGTCAACTCATTGCGTCTGTCGTGCCACATCGTCAACAAAAATTATGGAAGAGCATTGCTTTGGGCACAAGCAATTTTCCAAAGTGACGGTTTTGACCTTGTCTATTTTTTTTTTTTTTAAATAACGAGATAAATAATTCCGACAATATATTCCAATTATTTTACTGAATATTATTTTTTAATTAAATTTTTTAGTCTGTATTTGATATAGACCAGTCAGAGAATACAATTTTAAAATAAAATTCATTCTTAAATCAACTGAATTTATCTGAACAATCTATCATTTTTTGCAAGACACATCTAAAATTCGAATTCACAATCAATTCTTCCTGATGAACTAGTTACACTTCTCAACCCAAAAATGGCATATCAACAGCATCAGCACCTATTTTAGGTCATATAAATGTATGTGCTGTCACATCAGTATATTTATTTTTTTATTTTTAGATATTGATTTATACAGTAAACGAAAATAGATGTTAAAACGCAACTACCCCATGGAAAAGCTCTTGGAGGAATTATTTACCGAAAAAAATAGAAGTTTGTTCCACCGGACCAATCCAACCGAAATTAGACCTATCTCAAATATCCATTTTTAAACTATTAAATTTATAAATTATAAAGTACCCGTCTAAGTCAATTATTTAAAATTATGTCTAAGTTTTCAAAAAGTTGAATGAAAAATCTAGCAATTTTTGGGAACATTTTGGTATAATTTTTAATATTCTTTCAAAAACTTTGAATTAAAAGTTGGTCTATCTAGCTATTACGCTCTATAACTATACCGTTTAATATTGTTGCAACAAAATATTTACAGAAGTTTTAGAGCTAAGTCCAAGATGGATTCCAAATGATTATAGCTCAAAACAATAATGCGAGTCCGATTTTGTAAAACTAGCAAAGGCATAAAAGTAGCGTGCTGTCTTGCGGCACGAAAGATACGGCCCACGACGCCACAACCTGCTACTCGCCGTCTTATAAGTTATAGCCGTTAGTAACTTGCCAGATCCAACGGTTTAGCTTCCTCGACTGCAACTAATCAGATGGTAGAACTTAACGGTCGTCTAAACACCGTGATCTTTCAGCTACTATATAAACTGTTCGAGACTCGTTAGCTGAGCTCTCGCATCATTCTTCGCTCTATATACTTTCCTTAGCAGTTAATCCACTTCTCCATTATCTTTCTTAATCGGTGAGCAATTTCTCGCATTCTTTGTGATTTTCTGACTGTTAATTAGGTAGCTTTTAGGCAAAAATCAACCTGATTTATACGATCTGATGATTTTTCTACCCTCCTTTTATTGATGTATGTTAAATGATCATCTGAATTTTGGTTTAGTTACAGTGTACTGTTGTATGATCATGTGAAACTGCTGTATGTCGGTTTGATGAATCTCGTTGGTGCTGTCGATGTTTAATTACAGAATAGCTTATGATACTTCGATGAGTCTTGTTTGATATGTTTGATGTTCATTTACAGTGAAGTGTATGTTGGGGTTTGGGCCGTGAATTTTGGTTTAGTTACAGTCTTACAGTAAACTGTGGCATGATCATGTGAAACGACAAGGGAATAGTGTATGTCAGTTCGATGAATCTTGTTCATTAAGAGTTGATGTTTAATTACATTAAATAGCTTATGTTGGTTCGATGAATTTTGGTTCAGTTACAGTGATCTCGCATGATCATGTGAAACTGCAAGAGAACGTCAGTTCAATGAATCTTGTTTGATGTTGATGTTTACGTATTTGTTAGCATAATATAAATGAATACATGCTAATTATGTGACTTTATCCTTTTCTTTAATTTGTTCTTATGGTTTGGTATTGATCCTCTAGTAGCATGATTGGTTTGCGTTTTAACTATCGGAAATGGGAATCATAACGCCTATTACATTTTATAGAATTTCAGTGGAGGTAATGTTGGGAATGGTTCTGTTCTAACGACAATGGGGATTTTCGTAGTTTTGCAATATTTAATTCCAGAGTCCCTGGAAATGAGTGGGATATCAACTTTCATTCTTAATTCCTTAGTTGAACAAACCAAGATATGAGTATTATCCATTTCTATTCCAATCCATATACCTAAGCATCCCAAATTCTGATTTTCATTATCAACTCAAACCAAACGTCACACAAATTTTCTGGCGTGACGTTTGGTTTGGAGTGATAACAGGAATCGAATTAGGAATATTCTACTGGAATTGGATAGGGAATGAAAGATACCCTTATGTCGCTTGGCTTAATCATAATATGGGAATGGAAATAAATATTACCAAAGGTTTACTTGGGATAAAAAATTTCGTAACTATCGGAATCTTAGTTATGGTCTAATGGGAATGATTTTCATATTTCCTCCAACCCAACGGGCAATCAGATGGCAGTTATGATTCCCATTCCCAACTGTTAAATCGCAAATCAAACTTTGAATGGAACTTCTTAAGGATAATTTGTTCTTGAAAATGATCTATCAATAGCGATTTAATCAGTAGCAAATTTCAGTAGGTGCTATCTCGTTACGTTCTTCTTAAATATTAGATCGCCATGGGAGCGTCTCGTGAAGTTCTCAAGATAACCCTCTTTCTCTCAGTCCTCTTATTGGCCTCGGCTGATAAACTTGTGAGGATTGGGCTAAAGAAGAGGGCTCTAGATGAAAATAGCCGGCTAGCTGTGCAACTCGCAACAGAGGAAGAGAAGTCACTGAAAACACGAAAATACGGTCTCAGAAATGGTCTGGAAGGTAGCCAGGGATCTGAGACTGATATTATCTCCCTCAAGAATTACATGAATGCTCAGTATTTCGGCGAAATTGGCGTTGGATCACCCGCTCAGAAGTTTACGGTAATTTTTGATACCGGGAGTTCGAATTTGTGGGTGCCCTCTTCAAAGTGTTACTTCTCGGTGAGGTTTTCAATTCCATAGTGTTGATGAGATTTATTCTGTTTTAGGCATAGGCAGCTAACTTAATGATCTTTTGTTGTACAGGTTGCATGTTTGTTCCACTCTAGGTACAAGTCCAGCAAGTCGAGTACTTACCAGAAGAATGGTAGGTCGCACCTTATTCAGTCTGCTGCTTTATGTGTTCTGATAGCGAGTATGATCTATTGATATTACCAATGGGTGTGCTATATGTGAATTCTCTAGTAACTCACACAAAAATGTTAATGTGTATCTATAGGAGTTTAATTTACTATTTTCAACTTAGTTCAGGTTTTTTTTTATCTTGATAGTTAAACTGAAATTTATTTAGAATATTGAATTTAATTTTCTAGACAGGTCTATGTGCGGATAAACCATTACTGGTATTTTGAAGTGGCTACATTCAGTCCCTATTGAAGCAAAGATTCTATTATTTTCACTTGTTATGTTGAGACTTTTTTAGGTTTTCGGAATGTTGAAGTTCAAGCAATTCAGAATGATAACTGCAAAGGGACATGTAATAAAAAATGGTTGTGCATGTGGGCCCCGCATTCATATGCTAGAAAATTGCAGAATACTTCTGTTCTTTTATGTCTCTCCTTTCCTTTTGTAAATGAAATAAAAAGTGTTTTTTTTTTTTTAAATTTCATTGATATTTTGTATTGGTATATTTGAAGTTTTGTCTTCTATTATGTATGATGGCAAAGGATCTCCGGTTTCTCCCAATGCATAATCCTTTATGCTAACATTTTTTCTGTCAATTTGTTCACTTTTTTGGTGGTGTCATATTATGCCTATATTATTATGGGAGATTATTGGAACTCACTTTCCATTCATCATCTACAGGAAAATCAGCAGAAATCCACTATGGGACTGGACAAATATCTGGCTTCTTCAGCCAGGATCATGTAACTCTTGGTGACCTTACTGTGAAGGATCAGGTTTGCAGTTCTATTGATTTCTTTTTATCCCCTATTCAATCACCACATAGTCCTCTTTCAAAAACTTAAGTTGGTGCTTGCAGGATTTTATAGAGGCTACCAGAGAGCCAAGCCTCACTTTCTTGGCAGCAAAGTTTGATGGCATCTTGGGGCTTGGGTTTCAAGAAATATCTGTTGGTGATGCGGTGCCTGTGTGGTAGGTTGACTGATAGTTAAATACTGTTCAGTGCATGGAGTTGTATAGTATGTGTTATTTTGAGCAAAGAGTTACAGATACAGAAGCTATACAGTTGGCAAGAAGAGGAACTAACACACACCTATTAGTCATGATATTTATATTCATTATTCAGTTGTGATTACCATATCAGTTCTGGTGGGTTTTTTTATCGTAGTTGATTCTTTGTTATTCAGTTATGATTACTATATCGGTTCTGATAGGTTGCTTATCATTAGTTGGTTCTTTGTTAATCACAAATCTTGGTGTATTCAACAGTAAATTGCTTGTTTGTGGTTTCTAGAAGTTGCTTTTTTGCTTTTCATCATCACTAGCTTTATCACCAATCTTTTTATTGTTTTTGCAACTCATTTATTGGTAATGTGGTCTGAAGAATTATCCTTGCAAACAGGTACAATATGGTTGAGCAAGGTCTAGTAAAAGAACCTGTTTTCTCTTTCTGGTTAAACCGCCACTCGGACAATGGAGAGGGTGGTGAAATTGTATTTGGTGGTTCCGACCCCAGTCATTACAAGGGTAAACACACCTATGTGCCTGTCACACAAAAGGGTTACTGGCAGGTGGTTCTTCAGAGCTATTCAAACATCTTATTTAACTTTCAAAATCCTTCATGGAGTTCTAACCTCTATATCAACATAAACTCATTATCTGAATTGCTTTGTGCAGTTTGAAATGGGAGATGTCCTCGTTGGCGGTGAATCAACTGGTAGTTGACTTGCTTCTATCTATGTCACTTTGACCACAATAATTTTGACCTCTTTAAATTACTGTGATATATTGTTACTCAATTAATTACGATGTCACATAGGATATTGTGCTGGAGGTTGCGCCGCAATTGCTGATTCTGGAACATCCCTACTTGCTGGTCCCACAGTATGTATCTATAACCTTTCTCACCTTTCGTTCAATTTGATTAGGCTGGTTCCTGGTGCTATTCTCGATCTTTATATGAGAATTAAGTGTGTGTTTTTATAGTTTTCAATGGCTACACAGCATGTGTTAATATGGATATTTTTGTCTATACAGTGGTTTGCCTTTGGCTTCTGCTATTGTCTTAGCAGTGACTGCATTGTGTCTTTATTATTGTTTTTTGCACTTCTCTGAAGGTTACTTGATTAGACAACATGGGATTTGTTATTATATGCAGACTATTATCACGGAAATTAATGAGAAAATTGGAGCTGCTGGTGTTGTTAGCCAAGAGTGTAAATCAGTTGTTGCTCAGTATGGCCAACAAATTTTGGACTTGCTACTGGCAGAAGTATGATCCATTACGTGAACTCCATTGAACAATTTTGCAGAAAAAACCTAAAATATTAACCGTTCTTCTTGTCATTTGTCCAGACGAAGCCATCAAAGGTTTGCTCCCAGATTGGTCTCTGTGTTTTTGATGGTACCCGAGAAGTCAGGTACAACTGGAATGCTATTTATCTGACTTTCAGAGTTCGTAGAATTGTGTAAAGTTGGAATATTCCATTGGAATGCTACTTTCCCTGATTTTTTTTTTTTTTTCGCGTGGTGCAGTCTTGGCATCGAAAGTGTGGTGGAGAACAATGTTGGCAAGTCCTCTGCTGTTGGAAGTGAACCTATGTGTGCTGCTTGCGAGATGGCAGTTATATGGATGCAGAACCAACTCCAGCAGAACCAAACACAGGAACTGATATTGAACTATATTAATCAGGTGAATATATACATCGTTTGTAGTGCATGGAAATGTCATACGTGCTTACTTATACGATGTGGTTGTCTTTGCAGCTTTGTGAGCGTCTCCCAAGTCCGATGGGAGAATCATCTGTGGATTGCGCAAGTGTCTCCACCATGCCTGTTATTTCTTTCAACATTGGCGGCAAAAAGTTTGATCTCAAACCTGAGCAGGTAATTTATGATCGTCAAATATTTTTTGCTATTTTGTCAGTTCTTTTTAAGAAAGTCTTATGATGTAATCTTTTGCTTGCTATTAAATGTTGTCATTTCTTTTTTTTGTTAAGAAATTGCTTCGAAAGTATGTTGAAATGCAGACATTTACTCATAGGAGCTGCAATTTTTTCTTTACTTAATTGTAGGATATGCAACGAATATTTAAAAGTTAGCGACTCATCCACTCAGTTGCTAGGAGAATCTAGGAATTCAAGAATATTACTAATTTGGTTGTTTGTGTCGATTCAGCTACTAGCTAATATCATTAACATGACAATACATGTAGAATAAACCAAAACATAGAGATACATTTGTGTAAATTAATGGTGTACGACCTAGCATTTGTAGTCTGGCACTTATCTATGGGAACCCCAAAAAGAAAAAAATATTGGTTGCGCTCGGAGTTTTGTATTCTCCAGGCCGAGGGTCCTATGGAAATAGCATCCTTGGAGACATGGCTGCTTACAGGCGGGAATTATCACATGGATGCGGCTGCTCGAAGTTTTTTTAGGTTTTTTATTTAAGTATGCAGAGTTGAATGTTCCTAAAAATTAAGCATGAAAAGCTCGGTGCTTATTTTATATATTAGCATTGAGGCATGAAATACATTGTCATCGTGGCATCCATTTTTTTAGGTCTATGACACTCTATATATATGACATGGCATGTTGACATAACGACAAACTAGTAAGGTGTTGAAGGCATAACAATTATGAGCTTCTCCCACTCTTCTTCCCGCGCATCCCTCGAAAACACATTTTAACGTGAATCTTAATCGCAAATGACAAACATTTTAACTTCTTTACGTTCTCCTCAGTACATTCTCAAGATCGGTGAAGGAACTGCAGCGCAATGCATAAGTGGATTCACAGCCTTGGACGTACCTCCCCCGCGTGGTCCCCTCTGGTAACATTTATTCACAAATTTCTAATTCATCAGCACTTCAAGTTAGAAACAGCCTTCCTCGGGGGATTGTATTGCTTGCTTGCTTCTTGTTGACGTTGAATTGGTGTTGCGAGTTGATATGTTGCTGAAAATAAATGGTTTTGTTGCAGGATCTTGGGAGATGTTTTCATGGGATCATACCATACCGTTTTCGACTACGGCAACTCGAGGGTTGGATTTGCCGAGTCAGCTTAAGAATAACTATTTTGTTAATATGCTGCTAGAAGCGTGGGCTTTTGTGGTTATGTGGTGCGAGTAATATAGATAAGGTGTATATATGTTTTACAGTATGTAAACTTCTAGAACAAATTTTTTTTTTTTTGAGGGGTACATGTGCTTGCTTGGATTGGGATTATATTTTGTGGAATTGCAGGGCGCATAAACCCTTTGTGGGGTGTTTTTCTTCGTCTTATACCGCCTGGGCTATGTTTTAAGAGGGATCTACTCATGCGTGCTTAGGGCCTGTTTACATTCCTAAGAAGTGAGGAAAGTGAGGCAAGTGGGAAACTCACTTGCCTCACTTTTTCTGTTTACTTGAAAAAAAAAGTGGAGAAAGTGACTTTCTCCACTTTCCAATTACTATTCATTTCAATGCATTTTTCACTTTCTCCACTTCTCTCCAAATTGAAGAGAAGTGGGAGAAGTCATTATTGCATACAATTATATATATAATAATAATAATAATAGTTTTTTCTACTATATAATTTTATTTGTTAAATAATAAATTTATTTATAAAAATATATTAGTATATATTAAAATAATGTATAGTAATTATTTTAAATAATAATAATTATTTTAATATATCATTAAAAATAATATTATAATAATGCAAGTATACTAATATAATAATAGAATAATAAAAATAAATAAAAAATATAGATAAATATTAAATAATAATAATAATAACATATATATATTTTTTTATAAAATAGATAATAATGAATAAAAATATATTGGTTATCTATATTAATAATTAATATATTACTATTATTATTATTATTATTAATATATAATAATTACAAATATACTATTATAATTTTATTAATTTTTAATATTATATTAATATTTTAATTTATATATATTAATAAATTAATAAATATTATATATTATTAATATATTTAATTGTTAATAATATATAATTCTTATTAATATTATATTTTAAATATATTTAATCACAGTTTCTTGCCACTTTCTAATTGCAAGTAAACAAAGAAACTCAAACCTACTTTTCCACCACTTTTCACTCTCCCACTTCTCTTTCACTTTCCTCTTATCCACTTGCCTCATTTTCTCCAAAGTAAACGGCCCCTTAGGTATGAGACAAGCCATGTCTAGATGCGATTTTGATAACAATGACCTAATCCAGCTTCTATAGCTGCTCCCAGTTTTAGTCCCAGATTCTGCACTTTCTATGGGCACGTCCATGGGATCTACTCACGTTATCCAAGAAGAGTGTTGCTCCGGGACGACGGGATGTCATACTGAATGTGCCGGTTCATAATTCTCTCTATTTATGTTCAATTTTTCTTGCCGTCAATTATAAAAATATTATCCTGATGGGTACGATATGACGCTTTCAAATGTTCTCTTAGAATAGCCATGTGAGGGTAGTATACATGTCGAATTTTAGCTCTAGATGAAAATATCGGACCCAAAAAAAAAATTAAGAGTGCTGCTCCCAATACAAAGTTAACGGCTATCAATCTTCTTTTTTTTTTTTCGTTTATCGAAAAAACAAATACGGATGTTCTAATGTCTATGCACATGTAATCAGAATCAATCTTCTAATAACTACAATATGTTCTCAAGACTAAACCTCATCACATACTGCTCAGTATATACTTTATATTATTTATTTTAAATATGACTCAGTCTCGCAAAATCCACCATTTACACCCAACCCGAATTGATCTCTCATCCGTCCCAGTTCAGATTGGATGAACAATTCTATATATATATATATAAAGTGGGATCTTCAGCTATGTGGTATTAATGACTAGCATTGTCAATTGAGAGATGTTTTAGAGATCATGCTAAGTCCTAACTGCCTTCATCACGAGATGGAATTTCAATCCGACACCAGTCTTTAATCCACAAGCAGAGAGAGTAACCTGCCGCCTACTAACTAATAATAAGAGTTTTCTTTTCTGAAATCTTGAACAAAAATTAACAAATCAGTTTAAAAAACAAGATATTTAAATTTAGATTAATAATCACCGTATAACCAGTTAGCCAGAGGCTATAGATTACACCTAGTATGCAATCGTTTATATATATATATATATATATATGTATAAAGGGTAAATGGCATATCAATCTTCTATTTTGAAGATCATACAAATCAGCTCCTAAAAATAAAAAATACGTTGATGTGATAGCACAGATATGCTGTCCTTCAGTATATTATTTTATTTTTAGAAATTGATTTATATAGTCTAGAAAAATAGGGGATGATATGCAACTATCCTTAGTAACAATTCAAAATGTCAGTGTCTGCATTGGAAAATATTCTGATTGAAACCATATTTACTTCGACAGAAATGTTAGCTGGTTGAGTAGGTAGCCGTAAATACAAGAATAATCAGTTCTTTTATCTAACTATTTGCATATTCTTATATTATAAAATCGGATTTTGCTATGCTTATCCCAAAAACTATACAATAAACCACATAACATACGTGGTAATATCATGATCATATATCATAAGAGATATAGTTGTAATTTTAATAATTTATACGGATCACCGATAAATGTGCAGATTACAAGATGAATATATGGTGGAGATTAATTGTGTGTGATTTAATATGTAGTTTATTAGAGTTGAGTAGTTTTTTCCTATAAAATCAATTGCCTTTGCTCAAATGGACCATGACTTTCATCATATTTAAGCTTAAGTTTAGTTGGTTGCTTTTGTCGGTTAATGTATCCGCTAAAAAATACGGACATGCTAAAATTTTACCTCTATACAGTATCTGATATGAATACGATCGATCACACCATACCCGCTAGAAAATATTCATAAAATAAAAATAAAATTTCAAACATACATATTGTACATACTACACAGGAGAGTCTGACACGTATATTTATATTTATATTATTTTTTAAAGAGAAATGAAATATTATACAGTAATAGTAATAAGTAATATAACATAGTTATCTATTTAAACATTATTATTTTTTAAATTTTTTTATTAATATAATTAGACTCTTATTATCAAAAAAATAGAAATAGATTAAAAATACAATAGACTCTTATTATTTAAATTTATTTTATAATCGTAAAATACATAAATTTTATCGAATATTTTTTTTTTTAAATATTTAAATATTTAATATTTTTTATTATTATGTATGAACTTTCATATTTATGTCCTATCTGTTTTAAATTATTATATTATATATCGTATGGTGTTATATTTCCTAGTGTATCCGTTCTTTGGGTCCGAATGGATGTCCGATCTGATCCGAGGCTTTGGACCCATGTAAGGCGAACGAACCTTTTAGTTCCACTTATCAGACTTGTTTCCTCTCTTGTCTTGCACACCAAGCCAGCTGCAGCTGCTCCGATAAATCCCCAAATCAAAACCTCAAACAAAGCTCAAAGCTCACTCTTTTGAGATCCCAAAATGTTCCGAAACCAGTACGATACCGACGTGACAACATGGTCGCCGGCGGGGAGATTGTTCCAAGTAGAGTACGCAATGGAGGCGGTGAAGCAAGGATCGGCGGCGATCGGGCTCCGGTCGCCGACCCACGCCGTTCTTGCATCCGTCAACAAGGCCGCTTCAGAGCTCTCCTCTCACCAGCGGAAGATCTTCAAGATCGACGACCACGTCGGCGTCGCCATCGCCGGACTCACCGCCGACGGCCGCGTCCTGTCCAGATTCCTTAGGACCGAGTGCATCAACCACTCCTTCGTCTATGAGTCGCCCCTGCCCGTCTCACGGCTCGTGCTGCATCTGGCGGATAAAGCTCAGGTCTCTGTCGATTTTCTTTGCTTCTCGATCTTTTAATTAATTTGAGATTTGAGATGTTGGTCTCTTGATTTGTTGCGTATTGGATGATTAATTAGTGTTTTGCAAGTATAAGGACGGTTGGAATATATCGCAGATAAAGCTTACATATACTTTGATTTGTTCGTTATTCGATCTTTAAATTAATTTGAGTTGATGTCTCTTGTTTTGTTGCCAAGTCATATATATATATATATATATATATATATATATATATATATATATATATAATGTGTGTGTGTGTGTGTGTGTGTGTGTGTGTGTGTGTGTGTGTGTGATCTTGAAAATGTTTTAGGATGTAGTTTTGAAAGGAAGGAGATTCCGGTAGGCTCGATTTGGCAGATATTAGTACTGCATTCTGCGGATAAAGTTTATGTCTCTGTTGATTTCTGTAACCCTTGATCTTTTAACTAATTCGTTGTCCATCGGGTGATTAATTGGTGATATGAAAGGTGTAATTGTTGTTAGGAAATTTTATTCAAGAGGAAGAGACTTAAAAGTGCTCGACTCATAAAACTTCATTGTAACGTTGCGTAGAAAGGAGGTGTTGAATGTTGATAACCTAGAGGGACACACCAATCACTGACACATGATTTCAGGTTGGTGCCCCTTGGTTGAGTTGTTGCATCTTGCAATGTATTTGAAGTAATTCAGATGAGATTATTCTTAGGTTGCTTATGGTAGAATTATTTGTTACATAGATTGTTCCTTTGCACCTACCTTCTGTCACTTATTCTGCACTGGAGTTTTGAAACATACACTTTAAAGTTTAACCTTTTTGGAGTTGGAAAAGTTGGATTTTTGTGTAAAAATAGATGACTTTGGCTTGTAGTTTATTTAAGGGTATATTTAGATAAGGAAGCAAAAAATTCATAAATTATCATATCGTGAAGTTAATTAGGTATGGGTTAGCTGATACAGAGTAGGAGAAAGATAGAGACCTCTAGGGATTTTCTAGAGTGCTTCCGGTACTTTTGTGGATCAAGTTTTAAGGTACAACATGGGATCCATCTTCTCGAATGTGTGGATCATAAGAGTACCAGAAGACTTTAGAGACATCTATTGGGGTTTTCTAAAGTGATTCCTGTAATTTTGTGGATCAAGTTTGAAGGGATAACATGGGACCCATCTTCTCAATGTGTGGATCATAAGAGTGCCAAAAGACTTTAGAAGTTACTTTAGAGCAGAGTTGTTAAAGGTGTGCCTCGTTTTGCGCCTAGGCCCGCCAAAGAAGTTTGCGCCTGTCTCGGGTCAAGGCGGGTTCACGCCTGTCTCGGGTCAAGGCGGGTTCACGCCAAGGCGCACTCCTTGGGAGCTCGGGCGTCTTGGGCCTAGGTCCGCCAAAGAAGTTGACGCCCGCCTTGGGTCAAGGCGGGCTCACGTTCAAATGGCGCGCTACCCAAGGCGGGCTCACGTTCAAATGGCGCGCGCTTTGGGAGCCCATGCGCCTTGTGCCCAAGCTCGCCCTAGCGCGCCATTTAAACCTTAAGTCAACGGTAGCCTCAAAAAAGAAGAGAAAATAGGTTCATCAGAATCTTCAAATACCAGCACCGGTGTCTTCTTCAGGCCACCGTAATCCGATTAGAGGAGAAGGAAAGACATGCATACATGCTTGTGAGTGACGGCAAGATAAGAGAGAGGGAATTGTCAACGCTGCTGTCTACTCCTTTTTATTCCTTCCAGAATTAAATATTAGCATTTATTATACTTATAACATGTTGCTCTTATATGTGATTATAAACTTATACCTGTTGTAGCTAACTATCTAGAGACTTCCATATTTGTCAAACGACACCTGTAACCTACATTAACTGTTAGTCTGTTATATTGTCTTAAATTTTAACTTTTCAGACAAACATTACATAAGTGTATTATGAGTTTACATTAACTTATCAGTAACGATTATAGTCATGTCGACTTAACAATTGAATTGTTAACTCAACTTAATAGACACCAATGCATATAACTTTATTGCTGCTATGCAATTTGCTCCTCGCGTTCGTCAGGCGCGCGCCTCGTCTTACGCCTTGCGCTTAGGCTCCAAGATCATAATTACACATTGGTACGCTTTGGGGCTGTTTACTTCGCGCGGAACTGGTGGATCTCGTGGAACTCGGAACTCAGAATACAGTTTCGCTGTTTACTTCGCCGCGGGAACTCGCGGAACTCAATTCTGAGTTCCGCGAGTATATAATAAATTGAGTTCGCCTACTTCGCAGCTTTTAGCTGCGAAGTGGGCGAACTCGTTTTGTCTTCCGCGCGTGAGTTCTGTTGTGTTCTCGCGATTTCTTCTCCTTCCTCTGGCGATTACTGTAGTCAATGGTTGAAATACTTGTACAATGTGTAATAATTTTTTTTTTTTTTTTTTTATGAATACATGTATATGTAATAATAAATCTTTTGTAAATTTTATTCAATACAAAGTCTTTATATTCAATACTTGTTGTGTTCAATTTTTAGAACTTCTCTTATAATTTTTAGTATTCAAGAATATAAAATTTATTTGATATATATTTAATTACAATAAAATAAAAAAAATATAATATAACATATCCTGTGTATATAATATATAGTTTATAATATATAATTTAAGATATTAAATAAGAGATACATACAAAAGATAGGATATAATATATAATTTAATATAAATATTTAAATATAAATTTAAAATAAATATAATATATTTTTTATGTCTCAGTTTACTTCCAACTCCAAGTAAAAAAAAAAAAAATTATCTTTCAGCCCTCACTTCCAACCCCAAGTAAACAAAGAAACTATCTTCCAACCTCTACTTCACAATCCCAAATAAACAGAGAAACTCAAAACACCACTTCTCACCCACTTCTCAGTTCTCACAGTTCACCCACTTCTCACTTCTCACTTCTCACTTTTCACTTCTCACTTCTCAGGCTTCCGCGCGAAGTAAACAGCCCCTTTGCGTCTTTCACAACATTACTTTAGAGATCTATAGCATTGCTCAATCTCTTCTTGTGAATATGGTGTACTAGAATACTTTTTTAGGTCTCGGTTGCACATGTGCCCCTCAGGATATGAGAGCGCGCGATATCATAAATATTTTTAGTTGTTGATCTCTTGTTTTCTTGCGAAATTGGATGCTTAGTGATAGTTTTTTTTTTTGGCTGTTGGTGTTTGCAATTATTATAATGTTATATAGGATGTAGAGAAGGAGGTGCCTGTGTGCTCGATTTGGTAGAGATGTTACATCTTGCAATGTGTTTGAAGGACTTGAGATGTGATTGTTCTAGGTGTAAATCTAAACTAATCCTTGCGCCTACCTCTGAGTGATCTGTTGATTTGTTGTCCATTTGATGATTAATTGGTGTTCTGCAAGTATGAAAGTGATTGTTTGATATTTTCTTTCTAGGGTTGTTAAGATGTAGTATTGAGGGGATTTCTTGTGTGCTCAATACGGAGGAGATGTTACATATTGCATTGTATTTGAAGGAATTGATATGATATTGTTCTTAGTCTGCTTTTGGTGTAAATATAAATATTTTTTAACTAGATCCTTTCCATTTACTCTTTCTTTCCTGCCTCAGTCTGAAAATGAATTATGTGGGGGAAAAGGTAATGGTTTAATGCGTAACAAGTCATAAAAGCTTGACATCTGATTGTTGAATAGGTGGATCATATTTTCAATTGTGCTCCTTTCGAACATTGATTTTATCCTCATATTGATCTTATCCTGGTCAACTTGGTTTAGATTGTATTCTAGTGAATGCTTGTAGACAGGTTGTTGGGGAGGGGGGTGGTCATCAGATTCGTCGTACCAACATTTGGCGAAGCCTGATTTGTTGCTTTGATCAGCTATAATGTATTCTAGTGGACTATTATTTGGTGCCTTGAATAAACTTTTATTTCATCAAGACCAAGGTTTTCCATACCGTGTCGAGCCGATTTTCGGTAAATCCCAAACTCGAGACGTACCGAGCGTGTGGATCCGTACAATTTTATATTTTAAAAATATTTTTATAAACTATAAAAAGATAATAAAAATAAAAAATAAAAATAAACTGAATATTAAAAAAAAAAAAAACTCGCCTGCGTGTGACCAATTAGGTCCGCGCTACGGACTTAACAGATCGCAGCACGTGACCGGCTTTAAAGAAAAAACACCTTGAGCCGGCACGACACGGCTCCAGCTTGGTGCCGGATCCCGAAAGATCCGGCTCGTGCCGGGTGGCACACACGTAAAACCTTGATCAAGACGACTAATTCTTTCCAGAACAGCATCACTGGTGACTTAATGTTTAAGGTGGTGCCGCCTGGCATGTAAAACCCCGATCAAGACAAAGAATTCTTTTGAGAACAGCATCACTGGTGGCTTATGATTTTCTTCCTTAACTAGCAAGTCTTTTGGTTGCAAGAATCACCCATGAAGCATTATCGGCATAGATATAACAATGTTAAACATATCATGCCTTCAATAATTTCACCTCTGTACAGAAGATATCCATCTTTCCATCTTTTTCTTTCCTAGAAGAATTATCATAAATTCTTCCCATGCATGTCCTAAAAATTAATACATTTAAATATTTTGTGGCCGTCAACTAACTATGTTAAGATTGATTAGGTTATATGAAGTATGCTCATACCAGAACTTTGGCCTAAGAAAAACTAGTGCAATGAGTTGAGCATAGTTCTGATAGTAGTTCTGAGATGAAACTTCTGTGATTGAAATATTACTCAGCTAGCTTGTACACGCAGTTTCTGCAAATATGAAAGACACTGTTTTCTGCAAATTGTTAGTAACCTATACACATTCAATGTGAGTTCAACCAAGTCTTGCAAGTCAAAATGAAGTCCTCGGAAAATGACACTTGCATTTCTTATGCATGTGAATTTATAGTCATGTGCTTGTTTTTCTTTGGAGATGTTAATCAAATGGAAGCTCTCTCCATGGAAAAGCAATTTATAACCAAATGAAGTAGTCAGTATTTTCTTGTATGAACTAGTTATCATTTGTCTTGTGTGACTGCTTAGTTGGTTTTATGATTGGAAGAAGTTATAGTACACAAAGAATTTGGCACTTCTACAGGTGTTTATGTGTTAGGTGAAGCGTATGTCAATAAGGGAGCTCTCTATGTAAGTCAAAGTTTCATGATTGATGTTTTAAGGTTGTTAACAAGAAGCCACTATTTTAAAGTGTTAATCCATGTCGTGCACTTTATTGAACATGTCAATCACTCAAGTAATAGTGTTTTATGAATGCCTGAAATTCATGAATCAACATTCCCTAGAACTTACGAAGAACTTTTTGTTTTTTTTTAATGGAAATTGGTTGAATTAACTCATTTTTTGTATATAGGCTAAATTTCTGAAGAAAATTGTGTATTACTTGTATTACTGATTTGATGTGGAGTACACATTTTTTTCTTGAGGTTAGGATGATCTTTCTCTCTCTCACCAGAGGGTTGGTACCTTGTCTATGAGCTGGATAATTTTATAGAAATTTAGCTCATAGGCACATCTAGGAATTTTAGAGTTGAACAAATTCTTTAATATGGGCTTTATTCAAGATGTTTATCTGCTATCACGTATTGATTAGTTCCTAGTGCTTCTGTTTTCCCCTTACGTACACATCATTTGATTTTTTTGCAAATCATTTTAGGATATGAAATGTTAGATTATAAGGCTTCAAACAGGGTGCTTACACACACTGCAACCAACTCTTTATATCATGGTAACTTAAGAATATCCTGTGACATTACTGGTGTTAGTCATATAAAAAATAGGAGGTGAAATACCGAATGTAGGACATCATATAGAAGTTGAACTGTTAATTTGAGCATGTTTGTCAAGTAGGAAAGATCTTTTGTTACTTAAATTTAACCAAAATGTTTCTTAAGTAGGAAAAGTTTTTACGTAAATTTAGCTAAAAATGTTTTTATCTCTCTTTCTACTGTCTTTGTGTGTGAGAATGGGGGAAAACTTGGTTCACAGCGGATACTTTATGCTGTCTAAGGAGTAATGATTTTTAAAGGGAAAAAACTACTCAGCCCCAACAAACCACACACAATCAATCTCCACCGCACACGTGCCTCGTGATCCGCACAATTTCCTCGTGATCCGCAAGAAAATCAAAATTACAGATATATCCATCGTGATGTGTGGTCTTGATTGTGCCACATCAGCATGTTGTGGTTTCTTGGGATGCATAGCAAAGCCTTAAGGGGAAAGAGTAATTTAAAATGATAGTTGCATGTTTGCATGTTTTTCCTCTTAAGACTCTAGCGTCCTTTGAGATAGTAAAAGGTCACCGATCTATAAAAATGTGGCTTGGAGAGTCCGAGGATCACACATAAATCATAACATAACCTGCAAATTCAGAAGGCAAATTACTATTGATTTGAATTACGGATGTCTAACTTTTTATTTCTGCATGCAGGTGTGCACCCAGCGATCTTGGAAGAGACCTTACGGAGTAGGCCTTCTTGTAGCTGGTTTGGACGAGTCCGGTGCACATCTCTATTATAACTGTCCCAGTGGGAATTATTTCGAGTACCAAGCTTTTGCGATTGGATCTCGGTCCCAGGCTGCCAAGACATACTTGGAGAGGAGGTTTGAGAATTATTCAAACTATTCCCGCGAAGATCTAATCAAAGATGCCCTCTTTGCCATCAGAGAGACTCTACAAGGGGAGAAGCTGACGAGCTCCATATGTACGGTCGCAGTTGTGGGAGTAGGGGAGCCGTTTCACACGTTAGATCAGAAGACTATTCAAGAATTCCTCGACGCAATGGAGATCAAGGAAGAAGCTCCTCCAGCTGAGCAGGGTGGCGGGGAAGATGAGCAGATCGCAGAAGCTGCACCAATGGATATGTAGATCCGGTAGTAGCGTCCATGTTGTGGAACTGATGATAATTATTATTCTGATAGTTTGGCATTCTAAATTGTCATTTTAAGCAGTTTTCTTAATCGGTACACTTAATTGTTTGTCTAAACTCGATATACGATTGTACTTGTTTCTTTTGCACAGAACTCGGTGATTGTGTGTTCTTTTTTTGCTCATATCTTTTTACTTTTAGTGAGCCTCTCGATTTTATTATTGCTAACAGTGCTTGCAGTGGCCAAAAGATAGCTCTTGGGAGGCAGAAACTGCTTGCTGCTGCGTATTAGTTTATCTTTTGCACTTGAAAGTGTAGACTTTTTCTTTAAATTCATGTGTTACTAATAAAAAGGAATTTCCATTCTTCAGGAGCATATTGTTTCAGGACCGTGAGGGTCCCTGAAGAATAGCAACCCTCCTAAAAGAAAGTCTCAGCCTGGACCTTGCATTTTATTTGTTGGACAACACATTCAGTATTGCCCGTCATGTGACTGATCCGGCACAATGATAGTCTGCGTTGGCCAGTTTTAATCTATAGCCAACAGCCTCAGCTTCTTTTATTTATTATTTTTAAGCTAACTCAATGTCACAAAAAAACCCCCTTGCACATGGTGGTGGTACTTGTTTGAGACTATTATTAGAGGAGGATTAGGAAATGCATCTTTAGGGCTTAGAATCTGTGAACTATTTGTTTTTTAATGAACTATTAACACTGAAGTGTGCTTTTTTTGAAAAAAATAAATCCGACTTTAATTATTTTTAATTTTCTCGTGAATTAAAATGTGACAAGAGCTAAAATTTCTTTCAAAAAAATTTCTGTCAAATGATTTTTATCAAAATTTTTTTGCACATCCATGGAGTAAGAAACACTAGTCCAGTTATTTACAAATTTTCTCTACTACATCACAATTTTCTTCAAACACTTCCATTTATTCACAAATTTGCACGCGGAGGAAGAAATGGAACCATCGTGCACGGGCGGTGCACGACACCGGTTCCCATAAGACAACAAGTTAGTCGAATTTTACATATAAAATAGCCTCTTGGGCATCTATCAAAAAATCAATATTCAAAACCAAATGGCTTAATATAAAAGATGAACAAAGTTTATTGAACAGCAAGATCAATACTACAAAATGATTAGCAGACCACCTAAAAGTAACATTCGACATAAAAGACAATTACCCGTAAAGCACGACACGAAGACATCTAGCTGCGGATAATTCTTGATTAAAAATTTAGAGAAAATAAAAGATAATCCGTTACCAGCACTATCAACCGATCAATGTCCGTGAACGCAGAAGTTCCACGGAATGTCTACCAATTGATGCATCACGGAGAAATACACCTTGATACAACAAATTGTATATGCCCTAAATGAGCATAGCAAAAGCAAATTGTTGTAAGTAGTCATGATCGTTTTCAATTCAAATACAAATGAAGCGGATACTTAATATCGCATTATAAAAACATCAATTCTGTGATCTCCATGATCGGCTTCTTATCTGACTTTACAAGTGCTTGATTCTATCTAATCCCTTGATACGCTGCTGCTGCTGCTGGAAGATGACTTCTTCCCTCCGTATCTCTGTAATGAGAAAGAATACAATATCATAAAGTGAATCAATCAACGAACAGGTTAAGCAATTTTTTATTTTTTATTTTTTTTAGATTATCATGGTGGAACCCATATAAAACAAGCGCACGCCCGCCCCCGTAGGGGCTTCAAACTCGCGGAAAACTCCACGTCCAGCCCCGACCGACGCTCTGGAATTCAAGTACATGCCTTCCATGAATGGGAGCTCCTGCCACGGGATACATAGGATTTTTACAAAATCCTACCAAGGAATTTCACCCCACGCGGTCTTAAACCTGGGTGATGACAGGTTAAGCAATAAAACAGCTTTCCTTAAGTTTACATGAAAGTGTAATTTTAATATAGAGAAGCAATATATTGCTGTTTAAAGACAATCTGTTTAGTAACCTAGGATCAAGAGACGAACTGCGATGCTATGATTCTACGAAAAGAATATGATAAAAGGAGGTGAATCCTGTTTGCTTCTACGGGTCATGTTATAAATGCAGAATTATAAAACCATGTCCCATAAAATGCAAACGCAGGGACTTCAAATTCTTGATTACAATCAATGGCAAAACCATCATAAGATTTCAGGTTGCATGGTCTATAATCATGTGTATCACATTTAACAGCAACATTATATTTTGTTATGCAGAATTACAAGACAATGTCTATAAAATGCAAAAGCAGCGAGAAATTCTTGATTACAATCAATGGCAAAACCATCATAAGACTTCAGGTTGCACAGTCTACAATTATGTGTATCACATTCATAGTTTTAAGTTCCGGGCGGCACACTTGGTGCCGCCAGGAACGTCTCGGTGCTGGGCCGGCCGGCACTTTTTTTTTTTTAAATGTTCATCTTCCTCGCTTTAGCAAGGAAGATGCACAGTCGCGCCGGTGGGCGCGATACTTCTTCTTTTTTTTTTGTCACGCCGGTGCACGTGACCACTTATTTAATTTTTTTAATTAAAAATTTTAAATATATATATGTAAATAATATTTTATTATCGGCACGGTCGGCACGTCTCGAGTTCGGAATTTACCGAAACTCGGCACGGCACGAAATTTAAAACCTTGATCACATTTAACAGCAACGTTACATTTGTTAGTTACCAAGAAGGCAGTTGAAAAACTTCAAACCAGTAATATTCGGCATAATAGAGTTCCATACAGCGTAAGAAGTAAAAACTGCTCACCTGCTTCCCAATGTTAAGCGGGACATATTTATATTTGATCATGTGCAAGATTTGCCTCTTCATTGTCAAGGCAAAGAGAACAATCCAATAGAATAGAAGTATTGGCCAAAAGACTGGAACATCGAATATTGAGAAGAATGTCATGGTGAACGCTATGATGAAGGCCTTTGTAATGGAGTACCTAAAACACATTGACAGCAACAATTAAAATTAAGACAAAAATCATCTAAAAACAACTACCTTTGGATGAGCTGGGAAAATTATATAAAAAAACAAAGGCATTCATTTGATTAGCCAAATGATTTCATCACTATCAACATGTCGATGTACCGTATGTGCATACTGTTCATATTCAGGACTGATTCTCAGCCTAGAAGATCTTGCTGAAATGTTTGATGTATATCTAAGAAACAAAAAGGAAAGATTTTCGGTCTGAAATATTTCATATCGCCTCAATCGTTGAACTAATGATGCCTTCTAAATTTATGAAGGGTCTATATTGATAGACTATAACATGAATTCAAAGTTTCAAACAAGCGCTCATTAACAATTAAATCCAGCGTTTAATCCAAAAGCAACTTTAGGCTTACGCTTGTTCCTCAACAACAAACCACCACCAAGTGCGAAATCTCGCCTAAGCGGAGTATGTTTCCGGAAGACCCTTGTCCTGACAATAAACATCCAAACACACGCACACACGAACAATTTCTAACAACACGCTTACAAACACTTACCCAAAAAAATAAAAGGTGCAGACAGTGATGGGTACAAAATGGTCAACAACAAAGAATATTGGTAACACAAGGACATCAGATGGACAAAAGAAAACCACACAGACAAAGGAACCAATAAGACAAAAGAGAAAAAGAGAGAGCACCACAAGGACAGCAAGAGAAAACCACCTTCCCCTAAGTCCTCTAACAACGGTGTCATTATATGACTTCTTCGCCACCACTCCTCGGTCAAGACCCACCTCCTTATATAGCTCTAAGTAGGTAAGATCATGGTTGATGGTTTCTCTCAAACTCTTCTTTAGACTGCCTTCCACTCACTAGTAAACCTTTCATATCTTCTAACTGGTGTAGTTAGTGGTCTTCGTCTCACATAACCCAACAGCTGCCACAGCATTTCCCTCTTCTTATCTGTAATTAAGGCTAACCCAAACTTTTGTCCGATCATCTCATCGCAGATTTTATCATTCGTGGAGTGACCACAGATCCAATACAGCATCCCCATCCCTAACAATTTCATCCTCTTGATGTTCAAACCTGCCAACATGCAGTACCCTACATCATAGCCGTCCTTATAGAAGTAGGATAATGCTTTTCCTTCAATTAGAGGAAAACTCCTGCCACAGAGTATTAGCAAGCCTCACAAAACCAGATATAAATACAGCTCCATAATATAGGATCCATTTTCTGGCATGTTCAAGTCCTACACGATGTAAAAAACCAAAAGACCTATCCTCACTCAAGCCATGACAAGCAGAGAGAATCAAAGTTAGCGCAACAAGTTTAGTTCAATGGTAGTAGTTATGGAAAACCCACTCCTTGCAACATATGTAATATATAAATTTGTAAATTTAACCTAAATCATCATACTTTTACACAAAAAATCGACTAACATAAAGATTCTGCATCTACTATATCATATCAGACCGCCTGATTGCTAAAAATGATTTGAATGTAGCTGCACGCTAAAGATATCATGTAGTAATTGATACCATATTATCTAATGTATAGAAAACCCTTCATCTTAATTACAGAAAACCAGAAGCTCCACGTAACTTGGAAGATCCAAAGGAACCTCACTAACATAAAGAATTATATTTGAAAGGAAAGAGATTCTGCCGATCACATTAACGAAATCCTTAGGCCAAATAATGAATAATGTTGAGATGTTTCAAGTTAACTCATGGAAACACATGATCAATATCACCTAAGGTACTCTACTTAGGCATCATCTATCACCTGATGGATAACCAACTGTGGATAAAAACATTTACTTAACTTAGATGAGTGAACATATAGATGTGTATGAAAGAAATGAATGCAGAAAGATGTACACATAGCAGTTATTACAAACACGATGCATTATTATAATAACTTATATAATACCTGTAAATCCTTAAATCCTAAATACAATATATCAAAATCATGCAGCTACAAAAGCATGCTTCACCTTCTTGAAAAGGATCACTTTCTTGTCAAATAACAACGGCAAGCAGCTGAATAAGCAAATTCCCTTTTTCACATAGACTGACAGGTAGTATTCGTTGTCAAGCACCTCTAACCAAGCAAACTGATGATGTGTTTGGTCGTCGCTGGTAGCTTATATCTTATTGTAGTACATGCTACTTCATGTGACCTGTAAGTATCTGCTACAAGCTACTCTTCTACAAACAAAATTTATGTTGCAAGCTAATTTTATCAAACGCAACTTATAACACAAGATTAGCTAACTATACAACTACTATCTACAAGCTATTCAACAAGCTGTACCTGATCACAGCCTAAAACTAAACATCCACGGATCCAATATTATCTTGTCAACTTCGGTTAAAAAAAAAAAAGAAAAAGAAGAAGAAGAAGCATAAAACAGCAACAAGGCCTTAGTGCTCTATCAAGAACCATGTATTCGCTAAAGACAAGCGAAATGAGATCATTTCGTAGAGTTCTTTACCATATTTTCTTGGGCGAATAGTAGCATAAGAAATCATTAAAATCTAAAACGCAGTTTCGAAATAAAAAAAATTACCAGAACTTGAACTCAGGGAGCCGGCGAATAAACGGCTTGAACTCATCAGAGCCACGGGTGGGCAGCGCCGGCCCGTCAAGCGCCTCGAGCTCCGGATCAACCATTGGGGAAAGAAACCCGATCAGCAAATTCAGCAAGTAGATACCGAGCCCGTACGAAACGATGTAGAAACCCTGCACGTAGTAAACCCTAAGGACATAGACAAAGGCCACCGCCAGCGTTCCCAGCCACCGGCCAAGCGGGTGCGGCGTCGATCGATCGAGGTAGTACTGGAACGCGCGAGCAAACTCGCTCCGCCACTTCTCCAGCGGCGCCGCCGCTCCTCCGCCGCCGTCAGCTGCCGTCCCCTCCATATCTCAGATCTGTAATTAGGTTTGAGATCAGATGGCTATAACTAGAGTTAGCGTTTAGGAGTTGGAGATCCAAGATTCAGAGCAGATGAGAAATGGGGGAAGAGAGGGGAAAACACGAGATTTAGATCGAAGGAAGGGGGGTTGGAAGAGACAAAACTTTAATTGGCTGAAATGTGGGAAAGAGAAAGAACAGAAGCTGAGGCTTGCAATTGGCTGAAATGTGGGAACCAATATATGTCACTGTTATCTGATATTAAAATTAAATTCTCCAAAAACAAATATTCTGAAACAATATTATGATATTTAAAGAAAAAAAAAGGGGCAATGTTTGTTCAGCCCCTGGCAGGCCAAAAGTTGTCGGTTTCAGCCCCTAAAATGTCATCTTCCATTTAGACCCCTCCTCGACATACGTGCATTACTATTTTGACCATCGTATCAGTATTTTTTGAAAAAAATTTTAAAATTAAAGTTTTATATTTTGATAAGATTTACAACTTCCATGTTAAATATTTTTTCAAAAAATATTTCTAAATATGAGATTTGAGACTTTGAAATTTTTGCGGGTTATCGGGTTGGATCCGTAACCCGTTAATACTTCGAAGTATCAAAACATCTATTTAAAAGTATTTTTTGGAAAAATATTAAACATGAAAGTTATAGATCTGATCAAAATCTAAAACTTTCGTGTTGAAAATATTTTCAAAAAATGTTAATATAATGGTCAAAATAAGAGAACACGAAAAATGAGAGAGGGGCTAAAAATGAATTGGACAAAGTTGAGGAACTGATAGGGTAGAAGTTTAAAAAGGAGGGGCTGGAAACGATTTATTCCAAAAAAGAATCCACCCTTCTCATATGGGACTCCCCATCAAAATTTTGCTGACGGATATATAAATATATAATATTTATATTTAAATATATAAAATATATATTATTTTAATTATATATATATACTATAATATTTAAGGGCGAGGGAGGGGGGTTGCTACAGTGCACGCCCACCATATATATATATATAATTAAAATAATATATATTTTAAATATATATATTTTAATTAATAATAGTTAACTGTATATTATATAATATCTTAATATAATATAAATATATATATATAATTCTTAATAATATATATATATATTATATATATATAATATATATATAATTAAAATAATATATATTTTTAATATATATTATTTTAATTAATAATAATTAACTGTATATATATAATATTTTTTTTAAAATATTTTATTTTTAAATAATAAAAAATATATTTTTTAAAATTTTATACGAAATTTCAAGATCCGTATTTTTACGGATCGGCCGATCTCGGCCGTCCGATTTCCTACACCCTGATGCCTCATCATCAAGGGAGCCGCGCCCGATTCTTTGTGCTAGTCCTCTAATCACCGTCTAGAAAGTACAGAGATCATAATTTTATTCCGTACAGTATCTGATATAGATACGATCAAACATATATCCGACACGCTAAAAAAAATATCTAAAAATAAAAAATAAAATTCAAGCACACATGTCAACATTTCTAAAAAAGAGTATCTGACACACAAGTCAAAATGCCAAACAAAAGTGTCGTCTATCCAAAAAACAAATTTAAAACTTTTTTTTAATATAAATAAAATATTATACATACTAATCTTACATAATAACAAATAATATAATATAATTATATTTTTAAATATTATATTTACATTTTTATTGATAAAATTAAATTCTTACCATTTAAATTTATCTAAACGACATAAAATATTATATTATATATAATTTTATTATTAAATATTATTATATTTTTAAATGTTTCAATACTTATATAAATTTTTTTATTACTGTGGTGGAACCATATCAGCATTCTACTTTTTTAAAATCTAACGTATCTCATATCCGTGCCATACAATATTTCCGTATTCGTGTCCGTGCTTAATCACCACCAAACTTAGTTATGCAAAGCACCTGTTTGACAAAATGTCTAGACCAAATACATTCACGTGGAACACCAGGATCAGAGCTTTCTCCAACTCCATGAACCCTGAAAAAAGCTTAGAATTGTATTCTTAAAGAGAAATGCTATTCTTACGACCTCAGACGGCCGTAATAAAATTATAGCTGTCAGTAGTACATCGAGATATTTACCACATATTCTAAGCATTGTTAACGTCCTGATTGCACCAGGATCGTCAGGGATTATTCTACAAGAAATATTTGAAAAGCTTCAAATGCTGCGAGAAATGAGAGCTCCCACTTATTCTAGGACAAATATTTCGCTGCAAATGAAACAAATTAACATACTGCAACATAGTAACACTTCGATTCTAATGCACGCGAGTCTAGTTCATGGCACGGGACTGGTTCCTTACTGATTCTCCGGCTTATAATTGGATATTTATTTTCCTCGATGGGCAATATAATATGTAAAGCTATACAGGTCACCTTCAAGGGGCTTCTTGTGCCAAGCAAACAATGTTCTCTTTCAGCTAACAGATAGATGCTGCTCAGTTGTCCATGAATGCTCGGGTTCTAGTTCAACTTTTCCTATCTGAAACGGAAGACAAGAATGCGATAAAAGTTGTGATTTATGATGATATCAAGTGTAGTTTTTTTTTTTTTTTTTTGAGATAACGAGGCGAAACTCCTCCCTGGGTCTGCGCTAATTCGCGGACCACAGTTCTCTACGCACACCAAGAGGACCATTTTGGACCCAGGTGCGCACAGGAGAGTAAAACCCCGACCTGACATCTGTCCCTGGACCAGATATGGAATACTACAATACGCAGCCACCAGCTTCCCTACAGCCGCTGTAAACGCGCGGTGCAGATACATTCTCATTTCAGACAGCACGTCTCCGCTTGCGCAGGGTGGGAGTCGAACAGGATGGTGGGCACCCTTCCTAAGGCGAAACTCCCCGTCCGGTTGACCCAAGTGCGGAGGGCATGATAATATCAAGTTAATTCCAATGATAAGGGGAACAAAAAAGCTGTTACCTTTGCATTTTCAACACAAACAAAATCTTTGTAGCAGCCCTCCATCTGCAAATGCGGATTCCACAACACGGCGTCTGACCAGCTGAATCGGTTATATGAACAGTGAAAGAGGAACAAATATTTCCGTTAAAGCGTGAAGTATGAAGTTAAAAGAATTTCCAAGAACCCGAAGGGTACACAACTAACATACTTTTTGTTCTTGATAGTAATCATATCACCCAAACCATTGTCAAGTTGTAGATCAGCCGGCGCATTAAGGTAAATGCAATCAACAAATCCAGGAAAGGTGACAGCTTCCCTGTATAACAGATACAAGCTTGATTAGAGTCTAGACAACGAAACCTCGTTTGAATTTCCACACTTCTTTATGAACCCGAACTAAGTATAAACAGATATTTTAAAAGAATATATGCATAATACTAGCATAGGCATACAGAATCAGCATTCAGATTTTGACATTAGATGTCATGTTTATAGATTGCATATCAGGAACAGAATTTAGAATAGAGCGCTGCTACAGTTGAAAAGTTAGTCTAGAAGTTCTTTTTTTTTCCTTTTTATAATTTGTTAGTTTTATTTTTTGGGGGGGGCGGCCGAAGTCCTGAAGTTCAATTCAAAACTGAATTTCATGCACCATAGGTTGAACTTCTGGGCCAAAAACATTTTTTTTTTTTTAGTTTGGAGGGCCTCGCTTCCAATTAAAATGAGCACAAAAATACGGACCTCTCTTCCACGCCCTCGATAGGGTTAGCAGGGTCTGGATCTTTGTTTAAAGTTTTACACCCCTTTAGTCCTTGCACCTTAACTCCTGCTATGGAGGCCTGCATTTGGATAACTTGATATCTCAGTACTAATAAGCCGTGTTTTATAGGTATTGAAAAGCTTGCAGTTTAGTGCACCTACCCGGAAATAAGTATGCAATGCCGAGCTGAAAGAGAATTGCTTCTTGTCTGTGTTGGTGATAGTGAAGACTGTCGACAGACTCTTGGACTTCAGAGTGATCTGTAAATCTCAAGTAATCTAAGAGAATAGAAGGAAACACAAAGCAGTTTCTATGTGAGCCTATTCAACAATAATATTACAATGCAACAGTAACGAATAAAAGATATCGAGCCCCGCAGGTGTCCTGAAATGGAGATGTGCCCGCGCCGCGTGTTTTCAGCGGATGCGGGAAAGCTGGTGGCTGGATAACTCCCAGTACTCCATGTCTGGTCTGAAGGCGGACGCCAGGCCGGAGTTTTACTCTCCTGCGTGCACCTGGGTCTAAAATGGTCTTATAAGTGTGCGTAGAAAACTGTGGTCCGCAAAGCGGAGACCCAGGAAGGGGTTTCACCTCATTATCTCAAAAAATAAAAATAAAAATAAAAGATATACTCCTACATAGTAGTACTGTTAACTTCACAAGCCTTAAAAAGACAATCAACAATGCGTGGGAAAGACAGGGAGGTTTAGCAATTAATAAAATATACTAATAATTACATAAAAATGGTTTGCCAGTGTTTATTGTATTTATCATCTGTGGTCAATAACATAGCAATTTGATTATGAATTGATTCAAGTCAACCTTGTACGAAGCATGAAAACTGAAATCCCACATCGAACGGCTGTAAGAATCATCTTTGAGCTCCAAGATTGCAGAGGGATCACCTTCTATATCTTCAGAGCCAGAAAAAGTCCAGCTCATGTTCCTAGCAAATCCGTGCTGTAATATAGAACAAAACGATGCTCGAAAGTTTATGTGTGGTGAGAGGATATGAAGAATAACATCAATCCGTACAAGAATCGAAAATTACTCATCATAAAAAGAGAATAGTATTAATGGAGCAGTTACACAACCAAAGATGGTTATTGTTGATATTTAGCATGATAGACCTAATAAGATGCATGATCACAAAACTTCAACAAAATAATCAAAAAATATTCTAATGTATAAACAATGGCCTTTGTTAGTTTTAGCAGATGTTAAACATGATGAATGCAAAAAGACGCATCAGCACAAATCTTCGGAAAAAATAATTAAAACGTGATTTTTGTTCTAAGACAGATATTTAGCAGTAATGGACATAGGACTGGTCTTTTATATGGGTAAGTATAAGTAACATAGTAATGTCTGAATGGCTGCAATGAGAAAGCACAGTGATTGCAATCCTACTGTTACTTTAAGGATCATAGAAAAATGCAACTTCTACCAAAGCGTGATTTTCTACATGGAAAATAATCCGTCCCATGTGGGACGACACCTTTAGCTTTTTTTGGGGGGCGGGGAGGGGGAAATTTGAAATGCATGTTTCTGAGTCAAGCCAAAAACACTTGAACGCATAATCCTTGCATCTGTCTTACATCGTCATAGCTATAAGCACATTCAGCTTGTACCCTTGCATGGACGCCACGTGGTGTTTGATGATTCATTATCCTCAAATTATCCTCATTATGCTATAAATAGCCCATCCTATGTTGTAAAGGGACTTTTTTTTGGCTCTTGAACTGGACATCATGCTTAATCTAAAAGAGTCTAATATGTAACAGTTAGACCACACGTCAAATATCACAATGTCAAAATGCTTTTGAATTTTGTTGGAAGTAATATGAAACTCAATTTCGTATATTGATGTGTTATAAACTTTATAGTACAATATCTTTTTTTTAAAAACAAAATAAGAAACATATGTAATGGCGCCGAATGGTAGTTAGAATTTTCTTTGAACACCATTCGATGGTACGTTAGACACCTTTCTGGATATTTTTTTTATAAAACTTTGACCTACAAAGTTGCAAAAAACATGAAATAGACAATATTGTAATTCGTTATTAAAAAAAAAAAAAGAGTTTTGGGGCAATGATATATGCTGACATGGTGTAACCGTTTCAAAAGAATCTCTTAATTCTACTCATTTTCTCTTTTTAGTAAAAAGCTTATTCCAATGGTCCTTAAGAATTCATGGTTTCTCCTTCGGTATACAAAGGATTTCCAATAATCCCCTGTCGTTACTTTACGCCTTATACCTTGCTTATATCCTTACTGGTGCTTGTTGTCCCTTGCTACACGGTGTTATAATCTCACATAATGATTAGGACCACTCCGTATCACCTAATAAATGCAAACTAAACTTATACCTTATATCAACTGGACGCAATTAGCTTCTTATATAATAGATATACACATGGCTATTGCTTTGGAGCTTAACCAACCTGTTCAGCCATCCAACATGAGAATTCTGTAATATCACATCAAAAAAAAAAGCAGAAAACAAACCTGCTGCATCTGGCCAGGGCCAAATTGTGGGAAACAATGCGGGATCCCTCCACTGCTTCTAGAACAATAGTGAATTAGATCTCTGAATATCTATAAAATGAAGAAAAGGTAAAAACACTGAAAAATGTGGAATTATATGGATTTTGAGTAGTATGCCATTTTTTCTTCTTTCCTCCAAAACAAGATAGACATTTACTTATTCTATTACAAATGCAACTTTTAAGCTTAAATAAAAATTATCAACTTAATATCTGGAAAAGTAGGCTGCTTTTATGTCTTCAGAATAGCATAGCTTCAATATGGCCTACTGTACAGGTATACTGCATTAATATGGAAACATTAGTTTGATACAACCTGATTGGTTTCTTTCCATTGAACACAGCATCTGGACGGACGAAGAGAAGGTCCTTGCCACCAGGAACCTTCCAAGAGGTGACACAACCCCCGAAAAGATAAATATCAGCCTCACTGCAGACAGTTAGTTTTCTTTAGTCTGACGCAAACAATTATCAGCTAATGTTCAAATAAAACCTGTAAGAAATACCATCTAAAAAAGCTCATTAGACCATCAGGACTTTATGCTAATAATGGATAGTTTGAGGAAAAATTTAAACTTCGTCAAGCTTGAATGAGAATTATGGACTCATGAGCCTAGTTTAATTAACACATTGAAAACTAAGAGTTGGTTAGCCAATCTTTAAAGAGCAGCCATACAATATAGGGTTACATACGAGATGTTTAGGAACTGGGCAAGTGGGTCGCAGATATTGTTTTTCTCTGAGCAACTTAATTGTCAAGAAAACCCTTCCTATGACCAGCTTAATGGTTGCAGAAGAGATTTCCTCCAACTTCCAAGGATGGTCGTAGAAAACATTATGTACGACGGAGTTGACCGTTTGCGGAAAACTTTTATTGCAACCTACAGCGTCTGCTGCAGAAATTGTCTTCATGCGAGCTGTTAAAATCTTCAGTGAAAGTCTCTCAGCGGCCATTTAGGTCGCCGATTACTGATTGACCAAAGCTATCACCGACCATTCCTGACATGGTCATTAGAAATGAAGTTCTTGCAGTGTAATAAAATAGTGGGGCTTTGGCAGTGAGAGACAATCATATATAGAGATCACTGGCCATTAAAACTCAAATTACATAACTCTTGTCTGCACTGAACTTTCTAGATGTTACTGTTTGTTAGATAATCAAGGATTTTCTTTTTTCTACTACAACTTGCACTTTTACGATGCTTTTGCTCACTTTTTCTCTATTTGTGATTTTAATCTTTTTTTAAAATTTTTGGCTGTGGGAACAAGTAGGTGCCACCAGGGAGGTTGGAAGTATTGAATCTTATTGGTGCATAGTTCTTAACGAATAAAAAGGGTTTTGGTTCGTCATTGATTCCTCATACTCCCTTTATGTGCTTTATTATCTGTTTTATATGCTTTTTGTTATGACAAATAACAAGGATGCTAGTAATAGCAAAAACTTGAACCATTCATCGTCTGATCTAGCAAGGAACCTAAAAAAATCTAAATCATTGTCTGACATCCAATGGACAAGTCATGGACTGAAATGGTTATTTTTTAGTTGAAATTCTAGCTTAGACATATCTGGCGTAAATTGTTGATAACTTTTATTTGAAGTGTGCAAATTTGATGGTACTTGATGCAAAGGGAAGAGGACGCATAGGTCGTTCCACTAATGTACACGTATGAACTTATAACTTATCCACCAAGCAAAACCCCAAATGATATTGCACCTGACAACGTGGTAATTCTTTTCACTTTATCCTAGCTAGAATCTCTTGGAGAGAAGGTTGATAATGTCCTCCATATCATAGTTATCTTCTCAAGATAGGGAGGTTTGGAGCGCACAAGACCCTCATAGTTGCTGGACTTGTCTTCTCACCTTATCTAATTCCATGTCACAAATACTACATCGTGTACAGGAATCTTCTAGACACCGCATGTTACGCGCCATGAGATATCGTTGTTCCCAAAACCACAAAAAGGAGAAAAAACGTACTCCGACCAAATTCGACACGTGAAATAGTGGGAGAAGCAAGCAAGTAAAGTCAACCCTCACTCGTGAGTTCTCATCTAAAAGCGCAGACAATTGGACCACATTCCTGCCCCTTTTACAGGCCTAACAGATTAACTGAAATAAAATGATAGATTGATAGTAATAACGATACAAAAGAACATATGAAACACAAGTCATACAAAAAAAAAATGAACAATACGTTCAGTTAATCCACACTAACTTATGCATGTAAAAATGTTAGCAGAAAGATCTTTAACACCCTTTTCAATGCATCATGAAACAATGAATTTAGACTCTTGTAATGAAAACTAATTGCAATATACTCCAAATTATCAGCATTGAATTTAACCCACAAAGGACCATACAAGTCTCGCACTTGTCAACTAATTGATGAGATAATGAAGTGAGACTGCGGTTAGAACCAGCTTGGTGTCATTTTCCAGGACTTCTGTAAGCAAGTGGAATCATTTATCTTATGTGACATAGCATTAATGTTCTACATCCCCTTTTTCTGAGATAACTGGGAAGAACACTGCCCCATAGCCTACCACTTGGATGGTTCGGGCATGATAAACCCCATGCATAGGGGATTCCCTAACCTAGGTCCTAGAAAGTGGAGTACAAGTCGTCCGTATGGGATTCGTAAATTCCCCCAACCCATTACAGGGTGCGAGAATCAAACCTAGCACGCTATATTTCATGATGTGTTCGTACCAGTCAACCTATCCATTAGGGCTTAATGTCCTACATTCTACAACTTCAATCAAGTAAAATATTACATCATAACTTTTTCTTTTCTTTTTTCTTTTTTTTTTTTTGAGGTGACGAGGCAAAACTTAACTGGTCTCAATATTGCACCACCTGAGCGCCAGGACCATTTTTTAACCGACAGGTATTGAACCATTTTGATCCGGCATGCGGTCGGGTAGTAAAACCTCGGTGTGGCGTCCTCCTCCAAACCACACAGTGGAGTACCCATTTAGGGCCGCCACCTTCACACAGGCGCCAAAAAACGCGGCGCCCGCACTTATCTCACAGCCATCCGGATACCTCATAACTTTTTCAAAACTCTAGTATTATAAATATGACTTGAGCAAAGACATGGTTTTAAAAATAGGGCACTATAACATACAAAGATCCATGAAGCCTATTCCATATAGTCAAAAAAGGCATTGTTGTTGTTGTTGTTGTTCATGTGCCGTTGAAACGAAAAGCATATAAGTAACATGCACACTAGCACCATTCAATAGAAGCAAAACAATAAACTACATTTTAGACGTCAAAAAAAGTTGAATCAAGAGTTTGATTCATTCAAGTTACAACACAATGATTTAAACGAGTAAAACCTTCCGTGGGGTGAGCTCAAAGTGAGCTTGGAAAGCCCGCCATTGCCCTCAGAAACCCGCACAGCTGGCAAAACCTTCCGCTGATCTGCACTGGAATTCACGATCAAGATGCACCTTCTGCTGCAAATCCAGGTGGAGAATAGATCCAATCAAGATCAGAGAGCAAATACAACTCAGATACAAGCATGGATAACAAAATTTACCCTGACTGACGGCGAACCGAGGGCTTAGTAGTATTCCTTGGAACGAACGGCGTTGGGATTGAGAAGATCGCCGCCATCTTGTATCGCCGACGAGTAGAAGCAGAGATGCTAAAATTTGTGATGAACTGCAAGATTACGAATTTATAGAATACAAACAAAAGTTAGCTACAAAATTTTATAGGGAGCCAATGCTTAAAATTTTAAGAACTAATAATAATAAATGTTTTTTTTTTCTATAAGAATAATTTAATATCAAGGTCCATTGAAATTATTCAAAACTATGCTATGAAATTATAGATTATAATAAAATATGTAAAAATTAGTTCATATCTGGGGGGATGCTTTAGAAGAGTGGCTTGGAGAGGGGGGAGATAAGGTTGAAAAAGAAGTTGAATTTTGTAGAGTTTGAATTAAGTTCGAGCTTGATTAATTAAATGAATCAAGTTTGAGCTTCGTACTATCGCGTTAAGTTTGTCAGCCTAAACGAGCTATTTTATTTTATTTAATTATTTTTAATAATAATATTATTTAGTGAGTCGCATCTGAGCTTGACTTAAATAAAAATAAATGTTGAGGATGCATTTTATAGTTTATATTCCTTAACAAATTATAAAATATATATTAAAAAATATAAATATATAAATAAAAACGAATATACTTATAAAATAATATTGAGGATATTTAGGAGAGAAAAAATGAATGATTTTGTAACTTGCTAAGGAATATATGCATATATATAGATACCTAATAATAACCTCTCAGGTCGAATTTTGACTGTCGGATTGCTACAATCCGACGGTTGAAACAAAACGCGTATTTTTGGCTGAAAATTGCTAACGATTTTCGAAAATAAATCGCTAGTATTTTTTGCTTACTAAACACGTGTGATCTCAGTCGTCGGATCGCTAGAAACAAAACATATATTTTTAGCTGAAAATCGCTAGCGATTTTCGTACAAGATTGCTAGTGATTTTTTGCTCCCTAACAATGCGTGTGATCTCAGTCGTCAAATCGCTACGATCCGACGGTCAAAATTCAACCTGAAAGAGACTATTCTCAAGTTGACCTAAATATATACATACATGCTCTGCAAAGTAATCACACAAAAAAACCAAGCAGGATGAGCTCAAACACATAAGCAATAGTGTCGAAGGTGGCAAGGAACTTCCTATAATTCCTCATTATTACACACGTGAAAATATTTTCAATTACAACGATTATAAATAATTTTGGAAACAAGAATCTCGTCTTCTTCAAGTGTCATGCAGCAAGTCGCAAAATTTTTCTTTAACCTACTTTATAGATCAAATGTGTCGATCCTGAAGTCGCATTTCAAGATAAAATTACATACTACTCGAAACTCACCGAGCAAGAGGTCCTCATACCCGACTTCCTTCTGCTTCATGCATGCACAATAAATCTATATATTCCCGAGCATACTGACAGTTTTCCATCTCGCATAATAATAATCTTATGAGCCGCCTTTTCGACCATCCTCGAAGGTATAACCAAGACGAAAGAATTATCCGACTGAGAAAATGAAGGAGCCTTGTTCATTATCTCCTACTATTTGCTGTCTCGGCGTTGCTAAGATTCGCCAGCTCTTCAATAAGTTTCTTCTCGTCCTTACTCAGTCTCTTCGGTATCTCCACCTGAACCCGCACCAATTGATCGCCTCTCGTATTAGGCTTCCCAAGGAACGGGACGCCCTTTTTCGCCATCACGAGAGTTGTACTTGGCTGTGTGCCTGGTGGGATCTTTAAATCCACCATCCCGTCCACGGTAGGAACATTTAGCGTGGTACCAAGGATAGCATCTATATACGATACCTTACATGTGTACAGGATATTAGTCCCGTCCCGCTTGAGCACGGGGTCTGAGAGGACTTCGATAAAGACATATAGGTCCCCAGGAGGACCACCTTTTCTCCCAGCATTTCCCTCCGATCTAACCCTAAGACGGCTCCCTGAGTCGACCCCGGCTGGGACTTTTAGGCTAATCCTCTTCGTCCTTCTCACGCGGCCGTCCCCACCGCATGTGTTACACGGCGTAAAGGACTCTCCGGTCCCACCACAGGCTGAGCAAGTCATTACTTGCTGAAAGACACCCAGCGGGGTTCTTGCCGAAGAAATAACCTGGCCTTGACCGCCGCAAGTGTTACACTTTGTCGGCTTAGTACCGGGTTTGGCCCCAGAACCATCACATGTTGCACAGTTCTCCAAACGGGTTATTTCTATTTCTTTCTCTATCCCAAATACTGCTTCTTTGAAATTCAAAATTAGGTTGTATGCCTCATCATCACCCTGAATTGGACGGTTCCGAGAAGCTCTACTTCCTCCCATCCCACCCATCCCACCCATTCCTTCGAACAACGATTCAAACAAATCGAAGGGGTTACTGAAATCCTGTATTTAACGAACTGGAGTTAGGAAAACTATTCAAAGTCGAATTCACTCACAACTAAGAAATTCTTGTCTCATTGTCGTTTATAACTTACCCCCATCCCCATACCAGCACCTTTAACCCCAGCTTCGCCATACTTGTCATATAATGATCGTTTTTCATCATCAGATAACACCTGTAATATTATTTTATAGAGTACCATGAATATCAAAGCAATAGATAGAATGTAGGATTTTTTTTTTTTTTAAAAAAAGTCAAATCTTAAATGAATTAACCTCGTAGGCATTACTGATCTCCTTGAACTTTTGCTCTGCTCCAGATTCCCTATAATAATAAGGGCATACACAAATTAGTCCCACCATCCAATTTTAAGTCAATGAGAGGGAAAGATTAATCTTCAACAGCCAATATTAGGTTTAACACTACTATTAGTATATATTGGAGACAATTTGTTTTTTGTTTTTTTTTTTTTTGAAAAAAAAAAGGGACAATTGCTTAAATAGTTGGTAAGGCCAACTTAAAATGATCGAGGAAGGAGGAACAACATACTCGACCGAAACAAAGTTTAAATTAATTAATAAGTCTAGTGCTGACTTTTGTGGGTTCAGCACCCTCTCATATGTTGTAGTTCTGTACCTCTAAAGCATATCTGTGATGCCTCTAATGGATATCATTTCTCAGGGAACTCTAATTAAAATAAAATAAAAATAAAAAAATAAAAAATCTTCAGTAACGTAATTAGGAAAACAAAAATCAAAACATTTAGAAAAGACCTCTTTATATGTGCACCTGTATTAATTGTATAAGAAAAGAGCTAGCTGAACTTGATAGAGTCAAATAACCTATTTCACAACGGCAGAACAGAACAAATAATCATGCACTCACGCACGACTAATTTATCCAATAAAATCCAGAAGAATCCTTTTCATGAACTCTATCATGAATAATAAACTTTTAGTTGAATTGTCAGCACATTTTATGCTCAAACATACTTAAATATCTTCCTTTCAAAGAGAGCAATTCTGAGGAAAAAAAAAAATCTTTCATCAATTTATTCGTTATCCTCACAAATGTACTATGGGAAAACAGTTAATAGGTAAGCACATCTATTGTCGAGAGATTCGTTAATAATTAAAATTTCAAACTAATTAAAATGCCTCTTATTGGCTTATTTTTCCTGAAACTCTAATTATTTATTCTTCTTGTGCATAATCAACAGAAATGTGACGAGGTTGGATATAATGTTGTCGTTGATAGAAAATATAAGGATAATCATACACCTTTACAGTAAACTGATAGAAAAAATGATAACTAGGATGGTTATCTTTTTCAGGAACCATATCACCATCAAGAAATCTCTAAATGAATCATTTAATTTCATTGCTCAAACATGAAACATACAGGCATACTTCCCAACGAGAAGCTTTATAACAGAAAATATTTTCTCTTAACATAAACAAATTTAATTTTCCTCTTTCATTTCCTCATAGCAGTAAACATCTACAACATAGACCTCATATGTGGCTTCTGAGATTTTCAACCATGGATCCACAGGTTACGTAAACTAACTGAGAAGCCCGACTGGACCGTCAAATGATGTTAAAAGTAATTACCATGCAAGAAGTATGTATATACATCAGATGACAATCATTATGGGAATGCACTACATAGACTATCCCAATGTATTTATCAAGGATAAGCTGCATGCTCAACATAATCTGAGATAAGACATAAAAAGAAAGTAATACAATACTTACTTATTTACGTCCGGATGATAAGTCCTCGCAAGCTTCCGATAAGCTGAGAGCAGGAAACAATATGCAATAAGTTAAGAAAGTATGACACGGTCCCTAGAGAGGCGTTCTCTAGATAAGTACGAGAAGCTATTACGTGCATCACGACGAGCAAAGACGAATCAAAAGCCTTTTTCCTATTACTATTGGCCTTCACCAAGATTTGGTCTGAGACCTTTTTTATTATTTGCTTTAATTATCGATGAGTTAACAAGGCAAATCCAAGATGTTGCTCCCGGGTGCATGCTATTTGCTGATGACATTGTGATTCTTTATGACACAAACGACAGAGTTTGCGAAAAGCTAGAGCATTGGAGGGCAACGTCGGAATCAAAAGGTTTTACGCTAAGTAGGGCCAAAACCGAGTATATGGACTGCAAACTTAACCATACTAGTACACATGATAGATTTTGCACTAAAAAGGGGAACAAAAATATAATATAGAAGGCGAGTTTCAAGTGTTGGTTTGGTAAAACGCCAGCATATCCAGCTGTTAGAGATGAGGACGGTGTCATGGATCATGGTCACTTTATTAAAGTTAGAAATGATGTGATAAGATAGAAACTTGGGGGTAGCTTCTATTGCATACAAGATGAAGAAAAGACAGTTACAATGGTTTAGTTAAGTGTCGGAGACCAATAGTTGTACATGTTAAAGATGCAAAGGGTTAACTACCAAATGGAAGAGAAGAGAAGACAAGGTATGCCAAAAACGAGTAGAAGAGAAATTACCTGGCATGACCTTACCTATTTAAAACTTTGTGAAACGTTAACTACCTAGCAAGACTAAGTGGCAGCGAAGAATTCATGTCAACGACACCATTGTTTAAAGAAACTACGGTCTTGTTATGTTCTTATGGTACCCCTTTTCTCGTTCTTTTGTTTATACCCTCTTTTAGTGCTTACTCGTCCTGTGAACCTGCTCAGACTTCTCAGTTCTAGAGTCATACGGAAACAACCTCCTTCAGAGCATGGCTGCATACATTTACCCTCCCCATAGCCATGGTAGGACTTATGACTGGGTTGTTGTTGTTGTTGTTGTTGTCTTATGAATCTACTCTTTACTTGTCTTGGACGTGTTTGGTTTGAATTTTTGCTTTGCGGACTTGTGCACTCCTGTGCTTGTGTGATTGAATCTTAGTTTTTTAGGCCGAGGATCCTACGAATCAACCTTCCACAGACATGACTGTGTACATACCACCCTCCACAGACTCCGCTCGGATATGTATTATCACCGGGTTGTTATTGTTGCTATACTAGATATGATAAGTAAAATATCAGATTGCAGATGATGAGATCTCAATCAACCTCCGAAAGTTATGCAATGTTATTCAATAACATTTATACCACTACTTGCTCGAATTCTTATAGATTTTATTCAAGTACATATGCTAATATTCAAATATGAAAAATAGTTATTTCATGTAGTTGACATAGGAATCAAGTACAGCTGTGTGATTACTCAAGCATGCTAGAAGCATTTACAGTTCTGAGCTCAAAGACTGCAGAATGAATAAAGCATAATCCTGAAGCATAATCCTAAGTGATCTTATAAGCTCAACAGTGTTCAACCAATCTTTAATTTCATGTTAACCACTCTATTCCATGGAGTAGAGCATTTACATTTCCCTGTTATCAACATATTCAAGTAGAACAAAAGAGTAAGCATCTAAACAGTAATAAAACATAGTTATGAATCTCTTTTTGTAATTTTCTCATGCACACTTACCACCAGCAACCGATCAAAAAAATAAAATCTAAAAACACAAATTTTGAGCTTAAGATGAATACTAACCGCTTTTAATTTCTGATTTACTTGCATTTTTTGAGACACCAAGTACAGAATAATAATCCTGCATGAACAAGACTGCATTAGCTGGACCTCACCAGATTTGTCCCCCAACAGCACACAGTTGGCTAACCCTCTTACTAATCTGCTAAAACAATAAACAAAATCATGCATATCCTTGCATCAAATGAAGCAATTTACTTACAACATCAGCTCTAACTATCAGCCCCCTTCGCCTACGATGATGAACTAATGGTCCAGGTTTCAAGAAAGAAGCTGAGTAAGCATGGGATGATGAAAAATGCTTTTGTCTGCTTGAATGACTGCAAAGTTACATACATATACTTAGAAGACAGACCATAAAAACATATTATCAAAATAAAAAATTCAACTTACAACAGCACTCTACATTTCTAAGTCCAGTTCAGGAAATTACAAGCCAAATTTGCTGAAAGCAATTTGTTTTAACTGAACTCAACAGTCATGTGCATTTTTAAACCACGAGAAATCTGTTAGGGATGTCCATAGGTGTACTTTAGAGGAATATAAAAAAGTTGTGTGCATTTCAAAACTTAATTACCAACAATTCCTCAAAAAAAAAAAAAAAAAGGGAAAAACTTCTAGGATTGATTCCATAATTGTTTGCTTACAAGAGGACTTTAAGGTCATAACTTCAATCAGAACTTATAATGGAACTTCTTTTACATAAGAGAAAAGATTACCCAACATTTTTTTCCACCTCTATACAAGTAAAAGAACAAAAAGACTCCTTCAGTTCCTGGTTGGGCTCCGATTCCTAACAAGTACTCAACAAAAAGAATCATTTAGTTCCTGGTTGGGATCCGATTTGTACTCCTATCAACTGCTCTATTCCCATTATAACATTTCTTTGACCAGATCACCACTTCAAACTTAAATTTCAATTGAACTTTTTTAGACCCAGATCCTAGTTTTGTGGAAGTGTTATTTGGTCCCCAGTTTTTTAGAAGGTGACTGGACTTGCTTCTTTCCCAAATGCATTCCTGCAGTTGTATCTCTGATCTTCTCAAGATTAATTAGACCTCACATATTCTCAGCTTGCAATCCGTTCTCTCAAACATGTACAAGGAGAACGAGACAGTTAGTCTCCATCTTTCATTGCCATGAGGTTATGCGTGATAGCGCAATACTAGTTAATTAGTAGTCTCTTGAAACTCCTCAACCTACATAAGTATTATAACTTATCCAACTCTTTTCTTTCTGTTTATGTTTGTGGGCTGCATTACAAAGCTTAAGGTGGGTTTGTTTTTTGCAATGTGATCTTTGCTTGTCTTTGGCTAGTTGTAGAAATGATGCTTTAGTGTGGTTATCTTTTCAGCATTTTTAGCATGTACTGAGTGTATAACCTATGAAGCACAGACATGGATTCGGGCGCAAGACGACACGACATAGACACTAGGATTTGACAAGTCTTAAGAAAGCAAAGAAATGACACGATGGGGACACGGCATATGTTTTATTAGTGTATATTATCCGTGATAGAATAATATACATAATAATATATTGTAAAAGAACATTAGAATAAAGAGTTTAGTACTTTAATCATAAAAGTATATTATAGAAAGCAGAGAGAATGGAACATTAGAGCGAGAATTTTTAAGCAGGAAAAAAGAAAAGAAAAAAAAAAAAGCAACAAGTCAATAAAATAAAAAATTAAGGTTATCAAAGATCAGGGGCAAAAATAAAAAGGATATCCCAAGAATTTCTATTAAAAATTAAGGTTTGCCAAGAAATTTCAAAACTTATCCTTGGTGATGATTTTGAAGGACTAGGCTGGTGGTGAAGGACCAGGTGGCGGCAGAGAGGGTATGGAAGGAGCTGATCCAAAGAGGCTGTGGACGGCGGTGGAGCAATGCCGAGAAGCAGATTAGGGTGCTCCATAGAAGAAGGTCGAGAGGTGAGAAAGAGAAAAGACAGGAGCGGTTCACCTTTTACCTTCTTTTATTACTTAACTAGACCCAAACGTCCAGCCTGCATCGTAGTCGAATCTAGGCCGACCAGGGCAAAGATTCAACTCAGACAAGGTTCACATGTGTCCGAGCATCTGGGCCATGTCCAAACAGAATCCGACTCTGATATGCTTCGGACACAGATTCAATCGACTTTTAGAGGTGTCCGTGCTTCATAGCATATAACCAAAGACCATGATGCTTCATAGCTTGCTCTCCATTCGTTTCAAGACCAACTGTACTGAGTGTATTTGTAGGAGAAAAAAAAGCTTTTATTTTTTTAGTTATTAGATATTTTGTTGAATCACATGATCAATTAGCCAAGGGGTTCACCAGGATATGAAGTATGATAAATTTCAATATGAACAACAAGACCATATAACCTAACAGGAAGGATTCAAGTTGCCATTTTGTACACCATATAAAATGACCTGACCGACCGGAACCCGAGTTAATAGCTCGAAATGTCACTCCTAATATATAGGTTCAACCTCTTAGAAAAGGTTGGGGGCTTTCTATTACACCTTACATAGAATCTTAAAAGACCGATAAAGGCAAATCCTCCACATATAGATGAAATAGAGGATGAATTTTGTATATATTATTACTTCCAATCTAGACAATTGGACAATCACTACATCGAGTGATTGTCCACTAGCAAAAAACTTTCCATTACAATATATTTGAATGATAGCCCAACAGCAAAAACAACCATTATTCGGCCGCGAAATCTTGGAAAATGCTATAAAACTGAAAAAGACATTGCTTAAGTGCATAAGGCTGGATTATGTTCCACTTAGTAAGGTAGGTGCAGTACATGACAGTTTATCCGGACCATTGTTAATTAGAAACCAGACATGAAAAAAAGCACAATTAAATTCTAACTTGTAAGTTTTCGCTTGGCATCCTCTTTTTTTCATATAATTCCATAAGAAGAAGGCTTTCTACGCAATAATGAAATTGGGGTAATTATTAATAGTAGAGATATTGAATAATGCGTTCAATACTAATAGATGAAAAATTGATGCAAGTCCGCATGCAGTTCAGATGTATAGTACCTTCTAGTAGGATATTAAAACATTCTTTTCTTTGGATGCAAAAAAAAAAAAAAAAAAAAAAAGAAGCAGTTATCTTGTACGATATATTTACACTATTTCCTTTTCCCTCCTAGCACATAAAAGGAAAAAGAAAAGAAGGGGAACATAGTGAAAATAATATAAGTCAATCTAGCACATCCCAAGAATAGTTTGCTTTCTCTTAGCTACAAAACAAACTAGGAAAAAGCGTAAAGGTTGTCTTATCTGTGGTTGTATCCTCCGTAGAACTACCACTCGTGGATGACTGAAATCAGCTCTTCAACCATTACCCACTTGCCACCATTCTATATCCAAAACTATCAAACACTCCCAAGCCCAGCACCCTATGTCAGCCCCATCATCTTTCATCAATGGTTGTCTAGCAGCATATGACATCTATAATGAGGATAAAGACTCGGTTCCATTGTTGTAATCCACCTTTTGATAATTTGATCATATGCATAGGTACCCAATAATCTAACCAGATCTTAGATGACAACTAAATGTTCCCTATTAGCCCTTAGCCTTCAAGTTGACCTGTTTTAACTAACTCCGGTCTTTCTGCTGCATGCTTCATCATATCGGCATGCAGAGTTTCATTTAAAAACTGGACCACTACAATATCACATTGTATTTTAAAAATGAATGGACAAAAATTAACAAAGGTGGACTTGACACTTGCTAAGTGCAATTTCCCTTTTTTATCGACACAATCATTATGTCCACTTGCTAAGTGCAATTTCCCTTTTTTATATACACAATAATTCAATAACAGTTGTTCAATCATAAAGATAGAAAGCAAAAAATATCCAAGTCATAAAAACCCATAGCAAGAGATACTTGATGATAGACCATGCTAGCTCAACATCCAAGCATGAAGGATAAAAACAATTTCCTACAAGCAGAAGAATACCAAATTTTCTTACACATTGTCACTAGGATACAAGGCCAACATCCGTACACTTGAAGATTTCAGCATCATTTGGGGCCCGACCCCAAGATGGGCCACCCATGTACCTCCACAATGTATGACATCCATTGAGGTGGATTGCAGTGCTACTATGATAGGTGCCCTTAGCTTATGGTTCTGCAGGAATTAGTAAAAATTTCAGCAACGAAGAACATAAACAATGTAGAATGTAAAATAACGAATGCATTGAACAAGCAACACATCTGTAAAATTTATAAACAATGTAGAATGTAAATTTCAGCGACGAAGAATATACAAGTTCTTCGAGATGGCATAAGTCAGTCTGTAGAACTTATTTATACAGGCTTCTAGATACCCGATCACAAGCAACACATCTTAAGTTATTTTCCTTATCCAATTATAAGTTGAAGAAGTACTTTTGGGTTTAATGCCACCCCTATCCCAGGTTTTGGGGCTTTACCATACTAAATCCTAGGTTTAGAAATCATACATATTAGACCCAAATTTCAACCGTGGCCCGTGGAAGATAGTATCCCTCCTATAGAAATTTTGTTAGAAAAGATGAAAAGAAGTCTTTCAAAGGGCTACAAAAAGTAATTTAGAGGACCGCGAAGGTTATTTAAAAGATTACAAAGGGCAGATGCTTTGCAAGCCTTCTTTCCATCTCGTTCTAACAAATTTTATATACCAGAGGGATGCGATGTCCAAGGGTTGTAATGTAGAGTCTAGTTGAAAATTTTAAACCCAAGGTCTAACATGTAAAGACCCCAAACACCTTACACTAATTTCTAAAGAGCCTACATGCAACCCCCTTATGTCCAGCTGTCCCTCATCAGTCAAGCTTGAATCACGTAACCCACGCGAAAAGGTCGAGATCAAGTTACTTTAGTATCTAGGCATAGGATTATTAAAATCTATGAATCCCTTCTAATTCCTAATTATGGACAAAATTTGGCCTAGCTAGCTGGCTAGAACCTAAAAGGGATGCTAAACTAGATAGAATAAAACTTCCCTACACCATCAATTAAGAACTTTTACAAACTCAGTTCCAGGAATAATTTCAAGAAGAATAATTTCATATTTTCATTAAATCCAATGACTCCAATAACGAGTTTAACACAAGAGTTCAATGATAACCACCTAAAATTTCAACTTATTCTAAAACAGAGCAATATCAACATAATTAAAAGATAAACATTTATTCTAATTCCGTGCGAAATGTTAGGAGCACTTATTGGCCAAATAGAACCTAACAAAGACGAGTATATGAGTTTATATTCGGAGAATGAACTACAGAGAGAGAGAGAGAGAGAGAGAGAGAGAGAGAGAGAGAGATGGGGGACCTAAGGGATGCGGCGGCTACGACGGAGCGCCGGCGGTGAGAGCGAATGTCGTGGTAACTAGGAATTTGGAGATAAGGGGGCAGGGGCAAAGGAAGGGCCGGGGTGCGCCTTTGTAGTTGTGCTACAAGTTGATGATGCAGTCTCTTAACGGGCTTCGGGTTTCGGATTTCGGGTTTCAAATTTCGGATTTCGAATTTCAAGTTTCGGATTGGAATTACCAGTAACGAGTTACATAGTCTTTGCTATATACCTCCAAAAAATCACACAAAAAACTACACATATTGACGTGGCACAATCAAGATCACACATTACGGTGGATATATCTGTAATTTTAATATTTTTTACGGATTACAAGTAAATTGATCGAATCACGAGACACATGTGTGATGGAGATTGGCTTTATGTGATTTGTTGGGGATGAGTAGTTTTTTCCATATGGTCAGTGCGTATGAAATTATCATGCACACGAATGCATGGATTAAAATTTTATTATTACTATTTTAAAAATATTAATATAAAAATTATAAATTTTGATGAGATTTATATTTTTTTAAAAAAAATACTTCTAAATAAATATTTTGAAACTCCAAAATTTAACAAGTTTGAAGCGAATTTCAAAACAGTGTAAAACTCTGCTTCAAATCTGCTAAATTTTAAAACTCTAAATTACCTACTTAAAATAATTTTTAGAAAAATTTTAAATATAAAAGCTGTAAATTTTATCAATATTCAGCTTCATGTTGCAGTTTTCCAAAAAAAAATAATCACAATTTTTTTAAAAATCCATATGCGTATGGTAATCAAAACACAAGCATATGAGATCGAAACACTACATATCAGCCCATGGATCAATGTGCGGTTACAAATGAAATTTTTACGTTCTTACCTTTTAGTTTTACACCTCAATATATCTATTTAAAAAAAAAAATTACAAATAAAAATTATAGATCACATAAAAAAAAATTTTATTTAATATTTTTCTACACACACACACACACACACACACACATATCTATATATATATATATATTTGAGACTCCAAAATTTTTAAGGGATTCGTAAGGGGCTGTTTGGTTTGATGCAGTTGAGAGATGCAGTTTAAAATGCAGCAGTTAGAAGTGCTGGAAGTTGTATTTGATGTTGTTGGTAATGCAGTAGGTCTGTTTGGTTTGATGCAGTTCGAACTACTGCATTTGAAAAGAATCTGTTTGGTTTGATGCAGTTGAGCAGTGCAGTTCCAAATTCTGTGTTTGGTTTGATGCAGTTGAGCGGATATGGTAACTCGCGGTAGAGTTTAACCTCCTTTGTCTTTTTTTTTTTTTTTTTCTGGTTTGGTTATGGAAATATTATAAAATTTAATTATTTATATGTAATGTATGAAACGTTAAATGATATATATAATAAAATTTATAAGATTGCTAGTTAAGTGTTATTATTATTTTTCATTAATATTTTTTAATTTAGTTGAGTGTAGTTGTTATGTAATATTGAAAGTTATTATAAGATGAGGTATATTAAAATACTGAGAATTATTACGAAAAATGTAGTGCGTATATTTAACACAATTTCAAATACTAATGAACATATTAATAATGTTATTATAATAAAAAAATGTAAATATGTTTGATATATTATTTACAATTGTTTTGATGATGTACAATTTGTTAAAAAAATTACATGATTCATACATATGTATTTACAATTTGTGGAAAAGAAAAATATTACACTGGACATTTCATTCAGCTATTCCACACGCGACGGAAAACTTGCTATTCCATATTGCGAACCTCTGCTGCCCCGTCTGGTATTCCATAAGCGACCGGTACTGCTGATATGTTGCCAAAACTTCTCTCAGGTTGTCCAAAATAAAAAAAAGTTCTTATAAGAAATTATCATCGAAGTATCATGCGTCATTTGGCATTTGGTTAATTTTTAGGTACCTTAAAGCATTACGCCAAGTATTTAAACGGCACCCATCCCTAACCTATTTATTAGACAGCACCGATTCCATTATCAGAATCGACCCCTGTCCGATAAGTAGGCGGTACGGATTTTCTGTCATAAACACTGGCTAATACATAGGTCCCTAAAAATAAACCACCCCAGGACTAACATAAAAAACCGAAACATTCGTCGAACAAGATATATGCATCGGCATAAGTACTTTCTCAATTTATATTTGGACTTCATCATAGAGGCCTTTATTTTTGATAAACCTGCATAACACACAGTCAAAATATCAACATAGGTTACCAAGAATAACTAATTCCAACTCACTTCTCATTGCAGCAACATGTGATATCACAAAACATATGCAGCACCTCGGTAAGCAAACCTGTAAAATGACGGTATCTAGACCTAACCTATGTATTAGACGGCACCGATTCAACTATTTGAATCGACCCCCGTCCAATAAACAGGCGGCCCAGATTTCCGGTCATAATAAGACCTGCTTGGTTTGCTACATGGGGATCCAAGAACCAGCTGGTGTGAGCAGTTTTCTGTTTGCTAAACTTTTTCACATTCCAGCACAGATAACAGCAGCAGATTCACTTGTTGCTTGGTTTGCTCAGCTTTTTCACATTCCAGCACAGATAACAGCAGCAGATAAAACCTGCTGGGTTTGCTCACATTCCAGCACATTAAACGCACAATTAACAGATCAACACATCACACAGTCATGTTCAACACCACATCTAACTGTGCATACCAACTCAGCACAAAAAACCTGCTCAAATGCACATCAGAACACCATGTTAATACTCTCAACTTTTCACTTGCTCAAATGCATTAGAATAGAATCCAACAGCAGCAGATTCACTTGCTCAAAAGCAGCAGAAGAAAACTGCAGCAGAAGAAAACTGCTCAATCTCAGCACAACAGAATTATACATCAGCAGAAAACTGCTCAACACCTTCAAAACAGCAGCAAGTCTGCTCAGAAGCAGCAGAACATATAGCAACTGCAAGCAGAAAACTGCTCAACCACTTTAGAACATAATGCAACAGCTGCAAGTCACAGCTCAAGAACAGCAGAATATAATGCAACAGCAGCAGAAAACTGCTCACAAGCAGCAGATCATGCAACAGCAGCAGAAGAAAACTGCTCAACCCTTTAAGATCAGGAAGCAACAGCAGCAAGTCTCAAGCTCAAAAGCAGCAGAACATATAATGCAACAGCAGCATGTCACTGCTCAAGAGCAACAGCAGACTTATGCAAAATGAGCAGATAAGTGCTCAACCACTTCAGAACATAATGCAACAGCAGCAGATAACTGCTAAACAGCAGCAGATCATGCAACAGCACCAGAAGAAAACTGCTCAACCCTTTAAGCTGAGGATGCAACAGCAGCAAGTCACAAGCTCAAACACCTGCAGATCACCACAGTTGGAGCAGCAGCAGATAACTGCTCAACACCTGCAGATCACCACTGCAGTCCAGCACAACACCCAACCACAGAACATCTAAATCATATGCTCAATAATACAGCATGTGTTTTTTTCCAAAACCTGCATACACCAACAACGTCACGGATTCATATGTCATGAGACCAACAATTCTAAAACTTGCCATATACAACCAAAGATAAAATACAAATTACAGATACGGCTATAACAAGATATATTTGCAGGCGCTTGACTTGATCCTTATAAAGTAAGACCAACGATATGAGTTTTTCCATTTCCTTGTTATGCACTTCTTCATCCACTTCTTTATGCTTGGTTGACATTATGTATGACATAAACTTATCAAGTGCTTCTTCTTTTGTTTCAAATTTCTTGAAACAAGCACGAGAAACCATAGCACTTGCTCATGGACATTTCATGCCATTGTTGTTCATTAAATGCCGCGGCTTTCGTCCTGAAAAAAAACGATAATATGGCATTCCAAACCTGATAAGGAATCACATGAAAAGTCAAGCAATACATTAACTACATGAAAAAAAAAATATTTACGGGCGCGGGTTTTCCTTTTTTTTTTTTTTCATTTAAAAAAAAATATCTTCACAACATTACAGTGTATGAAGTTGTAAGCTTACAAAATATTGCTACTAAGCATAGCATCGCACAAAATAACATAAAGTTCTCTAACCAAATATCCCGACGACATAGTAGTCATTTAAAGTAAACCAGCAAAGAAATCGTCCAACCAAATCTCTCGACATTCCCTATCCTTTGATATAAACGACTGTGCAATCACTGTTTGTGTTCCATCATTGTAATCATATGCACGGATCAAGTCACGCAATGTTATATTGTCCCTCAACTCCTTCACTGCTCTAAAGAGTCTATCTCCAAAGGACACTAGTGTTGTCATCCGAAGTGCGTCACCAAACTTATCTATCTTCTGCCCAATAGAGCAATTTGCCTCAGCCAAGACATCATCGCCCTCCACGGCTACCGCTTATGTCCTCTGCTCTTGCTAGTTGACGACCTTTGGAGGTTGTTGCAGTGGGCTTGACTGGATTGGGTTGATTACCCGAGCATTATCATTAGATTGTTGACGCTTGCGTCATTGAGCTCATGTCATGGTCCAAATTCACGTATGTAGGTGGTTCCATACTCATGCCCATTTCATTGTTGAAGTCATTCATGTTAGACGCATAAACACCAGTGGGTTGGTCATTTCCACAGATAATGCCTAACTCATTGTAAAAATTCAATAGGCTTATTAAGATATGGCTCATCCTTAGGGTTCGCCTGAAAATTAACATTTAGTTTAACAAATGTCAAATATACGTAAATATTAAAAACACCGTCAACCAAGCATATGTGATATACCTGAACATATGCCTGCAATTCCTCCTCCCCCAATACTATCATCTTCTTTTCATCGTCCCAGCCAGGCACCCACTCAAGTCCTTTAGTTTCTTGATCGTTTGCCAACGGCCTCTAGGAGTACGCAAGTGGTAACCACATTTGCAGTCTCTACATGGACCGTTGGCCATTTCTCCTTCACCGCCCTAGCACATGCGGTATATGCAGTGTTCTTAAAGCCCTTATCTACTTTCTGCCCTAATAAAGCTTGCTCAACCATGAAATGAATAAAGAAGGCGCTCATATGCTTCGTCCATCTCAGAGACCTACCCCCTTGTTTGGATCCTTGCGCGTTGGAATCGTCCATCTTTGAAAGACAATATCAACGAAACAAAATTTATGAATGTAACAAGTAAGTCAACTCAGGAATAAAATCCATACATCATACAAGAATATTGATAAAGCAAATCTCAAAGCAAATCTCAAATAGTAACAATCATAATATTACATATTATTATCAAGTCTCGAATGTTTCGACAAGTTCCCAAGGTATGATTAAAGAAATTAGTGAAATGTCTTATTTGTTCGCCCACATATCCGCGGCCATCCGATCACGTAATGCCACCCACTCCCTGACCTCGTCTCGTGGATCCCTCCCTGTTGACAATTGTGTGTCACTGATGCCCTCCCATTCGTCAAGACTAGGGATGAAGGAATCACCACCGTTAGTAATAATGTAGTTGTGGAGAAAGCACGAACAAGCAATAACAACATTCAAACTTGTGTTTTGAAGTGTGATAGGCTCGATATCAACATTTTGAATCTATTCTTTAGAGCACCGAAAGCACGCTCGATTGTACTTCTCAGAGATGAATGTCTGTGATTGAACAATTCCTTTGCATTTGACGGGGAACGGTCAGACCACTCCTTCAAGTGGTACCTCACACCTCGATAAGGGGATATGAATCCCGGTCGTGTTGCGTATCCGGCATCTACAAGATAATACTTACCTAAACGAAAATATTTTTTAGGAGTTAATATTAACATTCAATTGTTTATAAATTGGTATCGGCGACTTATTTAATTATACCTTCCGGTACCCTAAGTCCGTTTTCCCTCTCCACTGCATCACGTAACACAAG